>CM073908.1:95404545-95466101 GCA_037176705.1 Molossus alvarezi | reverse complement strand
CCTCCACCTGCCAGGGTAACTTGGGGGAGTCAGAGCCTTGGTCTGAGGGGCCCAGACTGAGTTCTGCATAGGGTGTGGGCTGTGGTCTTGGCACATCTAGGTGGGGAAGAGACTCTGGAATTCCTGTGCCCTGGATCTGAGCTCCACCGCTGCTATCCGCCCTGGGGAACCCCAGACACCCTGTCCGGTGTGCTGTCCAGTGACTTCGACCTCGGATGTCCAACACAGATCAACACCGCATCTGGGAGACCGGCTTCGAGTCCCTGGAGGGAAGGAGCCCAGTCTTCGGAGACTAGAGGCATGAGCCTGCGGGAGGATGGAGGGCCCCCACAGAGTCCAGGTTTGCCCCTGCTGTCAGCACTGAGGATCCGGGATGCTGGGTGCCGGCCTGTATACTATTTCCCTCACTCCCTTCCCATACATCCTCAGAGGTATTGAGAGTCAAGGACAAGGTCTCAGGGGAGCAGTCTCGGGTCAGCAGCAGGCAGCACACACTTTGTCTAGAATCCAGGTGTGGACCAGAGGAGGGCTGAAGACTTAAGACCCCAAAGCAGAGCTGGAACCAGTGTCTATGAATGTGGTCTCTAGATAAGGTATTTCCTGACTTCTGCCTGGGTCAAGGAGAGGAGGGCCCTCTGGATGTGCAGGCCTCGGACTGAGGAGTATGGTTTCAGGTCAGCAGAGGGTGGCCTTGGCCTGCAGGATGCATTCTCAGGTTAGGAGAAGGGATAGATCTAGGCCCTCCCAGGAGTAATTTCGGATACCTTAAGGTCACTGAGGGGCCTCCTGTCACAGACAGAGTTTCCTCACAATGTGGGCCCCTGTCATCCTTGTCATCCCTGAAGACCTTCAGGGGTGCACCTTCTGCACTGAGGGAGGTGAGGTCTTTTTCTGAGCATCATCTTCAGGTCAGTAGGGGTGGCCACATCTGGTCAGCAGAGAACCTAGTCCCAGAATCTGCCAAAGCTCCAGAATAGGACCACATCTGAAAGTGGAAGGTGTGACAGTTCACCGACCATAAAAGTGGCGGTACCCTAAAGAGCACAGCGTGCCCTGTTCTCAGTCCCAGGAGGACCCCAGTGAGAAAAGCCGTCTGTGGCAAGCTCCCACTACTGCCATGTTGTTTGGGGGATGGGAGACCTTGAGGAGGTGAGGACCATGGTCTGAGAGAAATGGGAGGTGAGCCAAGGGAAGAGTCCCAGGACTCTCAGGTGACAACATGCTCACCCTTTGTGAAGCCTAAATGTACCCCCTCTTCTCAGGAAATGAAGGACCACACAATGTCCGGGCATCCCTTGTTCTCAGACCTGAAAGGAAGCATGTTGTCCCTTAGCAGCTTCTCTGTTCTGTCATGGGCAGGAATGTGGGGGTCATCAGGGAGGTGAGGTCGTGGTCGAAATGGGAAAGGTCCACTGTTCTCTGTGGGGTGCCTGGAAGAAGGGCAGGCTCTGTCAGGAGTGAAAATGAACAACCCTCAAGGGGACTAGGCAACCTAACCAGGACAGGCAGCCCTGTCTCTGCTGCCAGACTTTTGTGATGTTGGCAGGGGTCGGGGTGGTTTTGGGCATGGATATGAAGGGTCCTCACCTTGCTCTGTAGTGTCTTCGGGAGGTGAGGACCTAGGTCTGAGGGGATGACACAGGTCATTTGAGGAAGTACTTCTGTTCAACAGAGAACAGAGTCCCAGGCTCTGCCAAGCGTCATGGTGAGGACACTAAGGGAGGAGAGAGTGTACCACAATGCCCAGAACAAAGTGGGGACCCCCAAAATTATGGCCTGTTGTTATTGTCAGCACAAGAAAACCCTGGGAAAGGCTGTCAGGCTGACCCTTCTGCATCTTCCAATCCAGGGACCCAGCAGGGGTCAGGGTCTTGGTCTAATGGTCTGGACTCAGGCTAACTGAGGCAGGAACCCGGTCCCCATCAGGGGTCATGATGAGGACTGAGCAGACCCTCCACATTAGGACGAATGGAACCCATAGATTATGTCCACACATTGTTGTCTCTTGACGACCACTCTAAACCCCTGGACAGATGCTGTCAAATATGAGGACCTCTGACTTACTTCTGTTCAATTTCAGGGATGTGTGTTCTTGTTGTCAGAGTTTAGTCTCAGACCAACCAGGCATGGGGGTGAAAGAAGCAGATCCTGAGTGGGCACCGAAGGATCCCCTAGCCAGAAACAAAGAGACTCCATAGCACCCCACCCCACAGGACCCCACACTCTGACCCAGAATCTCCCACTGTGCCAGCTGCGCTTCTTACTTCCACCTTCAGAATATTAGGGGACAGGCTGCCCAGCAGACCCTTGTGAATCCTGAGAGCGTCTCTACTTAATAGGCCTAAAATTCACCTTTTTCAGAGCCGCCTTGAGTATGTTTCTCTGCTGCGGCCACTCACATTCCCTCTCTTTACGAGGCCAGCTGGTCCCCATTGCCCACCTCCTGCCCACGCTCTGGTTGCTGCCCAACACCAGTCATCATGCCACTCGGTCAGAGGAGTGAGCTCTGCAGGCTTGAGGGAGACCATGAGGATGCAAGAGAGAACCAGAGTCCGCTGGTGGCGCAGCTGTTTGCTGGTGAGAAGAAATTGGTTGTGTCTGCATCCTTTCCTTTCTTTCTCTGAGCCTTGTTCCCAGACAGCCTAGAGCAGGTATCTGCTTCTGAGACCCCAATTCCTCCCCAGAGCCCTCTTGGTGCCTGTGTCTGCCACCCCTGCCATGGAGCCAATCTGAATACAAGGACTCTAGCAACCACGATGAGGAGGGGCCAAGCAGCAGAGAGGACAGTGAAGATGCTGAGTCCTTGCTCCATGAGCCCTACATTTGAAGATGGCCGACCTGGTGGAGTTCCTACACAAGAAATATCCTGCCAAGCACCCAACCACAAAGGCTGAAATGCTAAGTAGCGTCATCAAAGAGTATCAGGACCACTTCCCTGAGGTCTTCAGCATAGACTGTGAGCACATGCAGCTCCTCATTGGCATTGAAGTGGAGGAAGTGGATAGACCCAGCGACCACACCTATGTGTTGTTCCACATCTGGGGCCTCACTTACAATGGCATAGTGTCCCATGGGCCGGTCATGATCCTGAGATTGATCCTTCTGGAGGGTGACTGTGCCCCTAAGGAAAAGTGTAGGAAGCACTGAATTTCATGGAGTGCATACTGGGAGAGAGCCTTACATCTAGGGGAGCTCATCACCAAAGTCCGTGTGCAGGAACAGTACCTGGTGTACCGCCAGGTACCCAAAAGCGATCCTGCACGCGCCAGTTCCTGTGGGATCCCAGAGCCCACGCTGAAACCAGCAAGTTGGAATTCCCGAAGAATTATCTCAGGGCATATAACAAGGATCCCCATTTCCTCTTAACCCTCTTTGAAGGAGTGGAGAGGGATGAAGATGAAAAGGCCCGAATCAGAGTTGTATCCAGGCATGTTTCAGGCCCAGGTCGGGCAGCTTCTCCCTGAGAGTGTGAAGTGAGGCTGCCTGCTCACTCTGTGTTTGACGAGAGAACAGTCAGCCATCTAGGTCGTGAGGCCACTGATGAGTTGGGGGGAATAAAGGCTGTAGCATCTTTGGGCTCCTAAGATGATTTACACATTTATCCTTGTTTCTTTTGGGAATTTTTCAAGTGCCGCTCCCTTTTAGAGAAGTTTCCATAAGCTTCAGTGTCTCAATTTATGAATGACATTGGTCCCACAGGTTTTTACGTGTCCAGTTCAAGAGTAAGAGTTTTGCTACCATCTATGACCAATTGGGACAGTTCCATTCTAGTTTGTGATCCTGAACTAGGTAACATGGCATTGGAGCAGGATTTCCTTGGAAATGGGAAAGAACTTAGCTATACAACTGATGAGGTCAGGAAACAGAGAAATAAAAGCAAATGGTGTCAATTCCTGGTTCTTGTCCCTCCTCTCGGTCATTCTATGAAACAAACTACTTTTGCATCCTTGGTATTGCTTGGCTCATTCAAGAAAGAGGAGGCATTTCATCTGAATAAAGATGACTCCTGCCCTGGCCGGTTTGGCTCAGCGGTTAGAGCGTCGGCCGGCGGTCCGGAGAGACCCGGGTTCGGTTCCCGGTAAGGGCACGTACTTCGGTTGCAGTTTGTCCCCGGCCCTGGTTGGTCGTGCGGGTGGCAGCCACTCGATGTGTCCCTTCACGTCGATGTTTCTCTCTCCCTCCCACTCTATCTGTACAAAAAATGGAAAAGTATCCTTGGGTGAGGATAAAAAAAATAATAATAAAAAATAAAAATAAAAAAGATGACTCCTGCTCAGTGGTCCCTCTATTCCTCAGACGTTCACTGAGCCCCTGTGCTCTGGAAGGCCCTGTGCTAGCAGCGGGATCGCCCACAGCATGACTGTGTAGGAGCCAAAGTCATGTAAGGCAGGTGGTGAGGTGTTCCCTAAGTCCCACAGAACATGGAAAAGAAGAAGAAAGGTGGTGTGGCTCCAGGGAAGTGCAATCAAATGTGCCTGACCTGAGCCAGTGCAGTCTGGGGCTTTGGGAAACTGATACCTTCTCTGTGGGAGGTGATTGTAATGAAGCTGGGAGATGGAAGTGGCTTGGGTGTGAGGAAAATCTGTAATGGAAAATTATCCTGAGAACTGCCTTTGGGATCATGGGTAGACCAGAGGGGAAATCTGAGCCTGGTTAGGAAGTGGGGGGGGGCTGTTTCCTGCGCGCAGTCCCAGTGCCATTGGGCAGTATGAGGACTAGGAGTGTTAAACACAACACGTGCACGGATTTCTGCAGGAATACGGTTACTGGGCCTTGAGACGCTGGATGGGCACTCTTGTCTTGGCCTGGGAGAGCCACATCCCAGAGCATGATCAGGTTTGCCTGTTAAGGATCTTGAGTGTAATTTCAGCACTCATTATCAAGGCTTGATTTTGGGTGGGCCGAGAATGAATGAAAGCCTTCGTTTGGTGAACGAGCAGCTTGGAGGAAGGGAAAGACTTGTTCCTTGATGCTTTCTCCAGCAGCACTGTGTTAGGTCCAGCTGAGAAGGCTCCCCCACACCTGCATTTGAATACATGTGCTTGAATTGAGAAAATTTACTGAGTTTATTTATGAAACATCCTGTTTGGCCGATTGGGTGCGGCATGTTGTCTAACAGGACCCAGGCAACAAACAGCTAATCACAGTGCCAGAGGAAAGAGTGCAAGGGTCTGGGATCAAACCCATATTACAAATAACTGCCCTTCATCAGCGTTCCCATCTACACCAGGCACTGTGTGAGGCGCTTCACAAACACTTCATGCCTTTCTGCCCTCTTACCAGACTTGGCTTATCTAACCTTCAGCAAATTAGATTACGTGGGAACTAATTAGAACTTATTCTGAACAACAACTGCTAAATGGCTTTCTTATTTTTTCCTGTTTACAAATGTAACCCATGCGCACTGTCAAAAAAATTATGGGCAAATTTTGAACAGTAAATAATTACCAATTATTTAAAGCTAACCACGATGACAATATTGGTGCACTTCAGGATGAAATTACCTCCTTCATGTTTATAATATAAAACATTGACTGGAGCATGGTACTCACTGGCTTTGTTCATTCTCACCCAAGAATGTTTTCTAATTAGTTTTTAAGTGGAAAGAGAGAGATTAAAAAACAACAACAAAAAAATGAAACAAAAAAGAAAACCTCAGTGTGGTAGAGAAAGATGGACAGGTTGTCTCTGACCAACCCTGACCAGGGAATTGAAATCGCAAGCTAGGTGTGTGCCCTGACTAAAAGTCAAACCTGTAACTTTCAGGTGTACTGGATGATGCTCCAAATACCGAGCCACGCTGTGATAGCCACATCATTTCTTCTTCTTATTCCATTGTTAGTAGGGTCAGAAAATTCATTCCCTATCCAAAAATCCAAGTTCACTGACTTTTCTTCTAGCATTTTTACTTTAATTTTATTGTGTGTAAAATACATAAATATCTTCTTTATAAAACATTTATATACTATACAAAAATATTGTATAAACGTGAGTGTGTTCCTACAAACACTTGGCTCCCATATTTCAGTGAGATATGTAGCAAGAGCTTAAATTGTCAGTGTTAATTTCTCCACTCATTCATACAACAGTCACTTGCACCTCAGAATATCTCCTCCAAAAGATGTATCGTGTGAGTCTTGGCTGCATTGGCAGAGAGATGTGACCAGGGGTGCAAATTCCCCTGCACACCCAGGGTAAACCCCTCCACAGGCTGTGTGGAGGCAGGGAGCTGCAGGAAACACAGGCACTGTGTACTGAGAAGTCCAAACCAGCAGCATCAATTAACAGGGCATGAGGGGTGCAGGGGCCCAGAGTCTCAACAGGAATAGGGGGCATGCAAGTGATGGTGTGGAGAAAGGGGTGCCAAGGATTTGTAGACAACACAGAAAGGAGCTCATTAGCAGATCAAAGCAGAGCTCTTCATTTGTCACCTACCCAGACTATTTTTTCCCTCCGTGACCCCATGTCAGTATGACCAAGTAATGCCAATACCTGGAGGTTCTCCTGTGATCACACTTCTTCATCCTCCACATCCATTCCTTTCTCAAATCTGTGGCTATTACATCCTTACGACTATTTCCTGTATTTGCTCTTGAATCTCTTCATACACTTGTCTTGCTTGGTATGTACCTCTCTAGCAGACTGTAATGCTTTCTCCCCAAGAAAGTCAGCTGCCCGAGGAAAAGGCTGTCTGCAGTCTTCTTCCCCTGAAGTATAATTCCCAGTTCCTGGAACAGGGCAGGATGCAGTGTCTCCCAGAGAAAAATACTTGGCAATGGAAGAGGCTGGGGTAGGGAAGCCTCTGCTCGACCTCCAGTCCCATCCTACTCACCCACCCAAGACAAGCAGAGGTGGAATAGGAGCCATATTTGTGAGTGACTTTTCTATTGTTATGTTTGCAGGGGCTTTTAGCAGAGTAAGAATGTCTCTGTTCTCCCCTGTCCACCCCACCACACCTCACACCTCTCCAGCTGATCTCAGGGTCTGTGCAGAGTGTTTCTGGATTCCCCTCAGCTGTCTGGGGGTTGGTAGTGACACAGTATGAGTCAAGTTCAGCTGCTACGTGGAAGACTAGAGACATAGAATGTGTATACCTAAGTCCAGATCCCTTCCTTGGCTGGTGCTCTCCTCAGCTCCCTGCAGTTGTGTCCAGCTAGGTGAGCAGACTCAGATCCTTGGGACAGGCCCCTAGTCATCACAAAGACTTGTGGGCAGATGGGCAGTGTGTGCACAGAAGCACCCTTCCCAGCAATGCTGCCTCCAGCCCTTACACCTCTCCTTTTCCTGCCCAGCTCCCCCTGTATCTTTCTTCTGACCTTGAACCCCTTCCAGAAACAGAAGTAAACTATCTCTCATCAGACCAGCAGATACAGGGTCACGTCACATTTGAGGGCTATGGCACCTCCCTCAGCTCCAACCACCTCACCACTCCCCTCTACCCAGTGGCAAAACATTGTTCTTGGGTGAGAGAGCCCCCATGAGGGCTGTGCCAGCTGAGAACAAAGCAACTGGGAGCAGCCCCGGGTTGGAGCTCCACTCCTGCAGCCCTCGTGTCCAGCTGGTCCCTCTTGAACACCTGCCCCCCCCACCCCCGCCCAAGCCTGAGGCCTGGAGACATGGCAGTGTGTGTGCCTGGATCCCGGGAGTCCCAGGGCAGAGGCTGTGGGCTGGCAGCTACCGCCTCCCCCAAGGCTGGCACACCAGGGATTGATGGTGCTCAGACCGAGAAATGGGGCTGAAGGAACAAGGGGCCTTCCATCCTGACTCCCCCAGGGACTGAGCTGGGGGTGCCGGAGGGCAGGCATGGCCCAGTGGTGACTCTTGATGGGAATCCACCAGCCCAAGTAAAAAATTAGGGCCACAAGGGCAGCCCAGGGTGTAGGACAGGCAGGACTGGCCCAGAGGCACCAGGCTCACTCCCAGTCCTTGCGCACAGGGGACCGGCAGTCATCATGCAGGTCGCATGTGAGCTTGGCAGCGCCGGCAGGGGCACCAGCTTCGAGGCTCAGCGTGACCCCGGGGGCTTGGCGGGAGACATGTATCCAAAGGCCTCCCAGAAGGGTTCTGGCCAATGGTGCGGCAAGGTTTGCGCAGGCGCTCTGTGGCCTTGGAGTGAGGTCAGGGCCAAGGGCGGGGCTTCCTGAAGGAACGCCCCCCCCCCCCCCCCCCAGTCCCAGCCTGCTCTGGGAAGTCTGGAGTAAAGGCTGAGACCATGCAGGCTGAAGCTCGAGGCGCGGGCGCTGGGGCCGAGGAAGCCGAAGGCCAGGGCAGTCCAGGTGACCCGGGCCGATCCGAGGGCCCTGCAGGCCGCGAGGGCCCTGGAGGAGGCGGCACAGGAGAGGGTGGTGCCGCAGCCGGAGGAGCGCCGCAGGTCGCAGGGTCCCTGGAGGCTCCCGGGCCGGACGGAGCCGCCTTGCCAGTGCCCAGAGCCAGAAGACCACGACAACTTTTCCAGTTGTATCCTATTTGAGGAGGGGTGGGTGGTCCCGGGGGACGGACCTAGGCCCGGCAATGGGACGGGGAGCAGGGGTCAGCCTGGGGTGCGGAGGGGAGAGGGGAGAGGGGGACCCGGTGGCTGAGGGGTGGGCCAGCGGTGGCCCTTGGGATGCTGAGGGGGGAAGGCCTGAGGGGCCAGGAAGGCGGAGCGGCCATGAGCGGATTGAGAGGGGTGAGAGGGGCCTGAGGGGAAGCAGACAAAGTGAGTATTGCACGGTGCCTTAACTGAACCTCCACCAGCTCCTTCGCCGTGCCCTTCCCATCGCCCCTGGTGGCAGAGATGGCCTGCGGGTGCCTGAGCCCGCGGGCCCACCCCCACCCAGACGCGGTTGAGCTGGAGCTCATGGTGTCCGATCACCTCCTCACTGTGTTAGTTCTATCAAGGGCCAGGGTGGGGGACGTGGAGGGGGCAGGTGGCTCAGGTCGTTCTCCCGAGGGTCATCATAAGAGGGAATCGGTGACCCCCAAAAGCCAGGTGTAAGGAGGTACTGGCGGTGTCCTGGGCCTGTCAACCCCTGGGGGGACAGAGAGCGCTAGGTGCAGAGTTATCACATTTAACATCCTTTTCGATCTCCCTCATTTAGCCGACTGACCGCTGAAGACCTTGGCCAGCTCCGAATTTCTATGTTTTCCTGTCTCCATGAGCTTTGCCTCTTGATCCGGACCATGCAGCGCGTTTTGCATCCATTTTTTTTCGTGAACCCTAGACCGGAAAATAGGGGCTAAGGCAAACCTAAAGTCCCTGCTTAGGACGTGCTGCCTTTCCTGGGGCACAGATTCCTTCAGGGGCTGCCGCTTTATTATGGGGCCTAACTGTTTGCTTATGTTGCCCCTTCAGCACTCTCAGCCCTATTGTTTCCCTGGTGCTGGAGGATGGGGTTCTTCTTTGTTTCTTAGAGCAAAAAATAAAAGTGAACTGCTACTGTTGTCTGAGTTTATTTTCAGTGGCCCGTGCCTCCACATTTTCTTGCCTTTGTCCCTGGTTTGGGGGGAAGATGTGGGATTCAGGTATTCTGGAGAATTGAATTCATTTTATGAAATGAAAGTGAAGTGTGTCATGCCATTCAGCATTCAAAGCTGTTAGAACTTTGGAATATTAGTGTTTAACTTGCTTTTATATATTAATTACACAACAATAAAGTATAATGGACAACTTTTGCAAGTTTAGGTTCAGGTGACCAGAAAATTATTTCTTGTTGCTAGGTGTACGATGAGTTAGGATTCATGCCCTTATCTCCATGCGCACCCCTACAAATGGTGGAGGCCTGTTGATGCCTTTTTGGGTTCCTCAAGGGCAAGACCCTGGTTAGATTGCCTTAGTCTGATGGGCCCCTGGGGGACTGTACCTCTCACAAGATGGTGGTTGGCCCAGTCTCAGTTAGTAATCCCCCTCCCACCCCAAACCGTCTTCCTGCTTTGTTCCTTCCAGTTGCTCCTACTGATTGGCAGGTCCTGCTCAGATGGATTCAAAGTCCGAATCCTGTTTTCTTACCCCTGGGTCAAGTTGTCGCTACTGTAGGGCTGTGCTCCAGCACAAGTGGGACACTCCTCTTGTTCCTCAACCTCAGTGCTACCTTAAGCACCTCAGACACGTTATAACCCCCAGAGATGTTGTCAGTGCATAGCTATACCCTCTGCTCTGCTGGGGAGCCCCACTTGAGACCTATAATGGACAACTTTTGCAAGTATAGGATTCAATTTTAATGAACTATTTTCATTGAATTTATGAATTTTTTCTCTCTCTGAAAAAATGTAAATGTATGTGATTGGAAGCATAAAAGAAGTACCATATATATTCCTGTTGAACATTTAATGTTTACACTTTTCCTGATCATAAGTAAAAATTCAATGAAATTCTTCTATATAATTTTGCCTGAATGGTTATTTCTTCAGGGTAGATTCCAAAGGTTGGAATTACTGAGTTAAAATTTCTATTTCTATTTATTCTTCAGGCTGTAAATCTATAGCACACAATTGCTTTCAAGAAAGTGTGCCTTCCCAGCAGAATTTCAATTTGCCCATGTCCTTATACCAGTAGGTCTTATTCCTGGCTCAAATACCAACAACAACATCAAAGTATTTGGTATTCATGAAAAGATGAAACAACAAAGAAACACTAGAATTGCAATTCTGGCCTTGGCAGGTTTGGTTCAGTGGTTAGAGTGTAGGCCTTTGGTCCAGAGGGACCCAGGTTTGTTTCCCACTAAGGACAGGTACCTCGGTGGCAGTTTGTCCATGGCCCTGGTTGATCATGCAGGTGACGGCCACTCGATGTGTCCCTTTCACAGCGATGTCTCTCTCTCTCCGTGTCTCTTCCTCTCTCTCTCTCTCACGCTATCTGAACAAAAAATGGATGTTATTTTTGTGACTGGGAAGTTTTACCTAGGATGATATTTGTGTTTCCAAAAGTACTCTTGAGCTTTGTTCAGAGATTCTATTAAGTTATTGGAACCAGCTGGACTCTATTAGATTAAGGATAATCTGTCTTGGTATTTTTCTTTTGCAACATCACATGTGCATAATAAATTTGATGAAATGAAATGTATCCTCATTTCTTCCCACACATGAGCATTACAATCCCCACACCGATCAGAACACTGCTTTCGTCCAGCTGTAGTGATCTGATCTTACCACTCACACTTCTGGGATTTCAGGCATGCAGTCAGACAGACACTGAACACAACGAAAATTGGTGCAAGTAAGGTAAATCTCAGAGAACCAAATATTGGATACAGCCACGCCAGAAGCCAGGAACTATCCCTTCATCTTTCAGTTTCATAGACCCAGACATTCTCCCTTTGGCTCAAGCCAATGTGGATGTTTAAAAATTGTTTCATCTCTTTTTTTCACTTGGAATAGAAAATGCTTGACTATTAATGAACTGAGGAACCGTAGTTTTTATTTCTGATTTAACCTATTATTGTGATCTGAGAACGTGGCTCTCCTGTACTTCAAAGGAGAAATGAGCCTATTTTCTTGCTAAAGGAAACAAATATCTGGTGCATTTGCTTTTGTGTAGCACATTTTGTACAAATACCACATTTCTAGAAGGAGAATTGTTACATCAAAAAATCAGCACTTTTAAAAATGTTTGATACGGGGATTTTAAAGATAGCAGTGGGATAGGTAGATCTTTTTTGCTCCTCCTCCAAGAACCACAGTGAAAATGAAACTACATCAGGGGACATTCACCCAGCCAACTGAAAATTAGCTGAAAAGGAGGGTTTTAACAAGAAACATCAGAAACAACCCTCAAGACTGGCAGAAAGGGCAAGGTAGTGAGAAGGCCTGACCCAGCTCCCACCATGGTTTCTATAAGCAACACAGTTCAAGGAGGCAGCATGAGGCCATGGGCTGGGGTTCCTAGGGTAAGTTTCGAAGACCTTGGTGAACCCTTTTGTACACTCAAGCCTCAGTTCCTGTTGGTCATCTGAGAGGCAGGGACAGGTCCAAGTGTGCATGTGGCGTTGCCTGTGTGTACGCATGTGTGTCTATGTGTATACACACACGTGGGTGTGTGACAGACCAGGAGATGCTGCACAGCACACAGAGAGGTTCGGGTGTCCTCGAGACTCAGGCTGTCTGCCTGACCTCACACACCTGCCCCACGCTCACTGCCGTGGCTTCCTGAGCAGGTTGCCTCAGTTGTCAGTGGTTGAGGTCCCCCATCAGCTCCTTTCACCTGGTGCAGTGCTGGGGATCTGATTGCCTATGGGTCCCCACAGCAGCCGGGGCCCTTCTGTCCTTGACGTGCTGCCTTCAGCAGTCTGGCTGAGACCATGAGGAAAGACCTTCCTGTTTCAAGATGCATGAGTCATGTAAGGTGATTCTCCCAAGGTCAGGAGCCAGGTGGTTTTGTCTCCTGATCAGCAGGCAAGGCTCAGGGTGCAGATCATCTTGGGCTTGCCTCAGGCCTCCCTAACCAGATCCTTGGCTGAGTGTGTGTGAAAGAGGAGACGGGGACAAAAGCTTCTCTTGGGCCAGGATTTCTAGCCACCTCAAGCTCAACTGATGAGGTGTGTGGAGCACGGACACAGAAGGACGCAGAGTCACAATGCTCATTGGATTGTTTATTTACTACCATGGAGTTTGCTTTTCTTTATTAAAAGCAAAAAATGGATTAGTGGTTACAAAGTGATGAATTTTTTTTTTCTCCTATGAGCTTAGAGACCTGCATTGTACTTCAACTGCTCACAGAGTGCACCCTTGTAATCTAAGAAACCCTCCTCCTCCTTGTCCGCTTCAGGGTAATCCGATGGTGCCATGGCAGAAAGGTCAGCCATCAGGACGGAGTAACAGACATCGTACAAAGATATCACCGAACCGTGTAGTGGAGAATTTGGGGGGCTGGTGGGAAGATCCCCTGTACCCTCGGTTTCGGCAGAAGCCATGGGCACAAACATCACATTCTCAGACGTGCGCTCCCCCCTTGGATCCCCTGGCTCACTTGGACACGGGATTTCCATGACACTGACCATGGATCGTCGACCCGAGAACTTCAGTGACTGGGTGCTACTGGGTTTCCTAGCATTCGGAGCTTTCCTCTCGGCTTTTTGGTTGGCTTCCCTGGTGCCTTCCTTGTGGTGAATCCGTGGGGAGAATCTTGTAGGGGCCAGCGGTTTCTTTGTCTAGGGAGGACTTGCGTTGGTCGCTGGACCAGCAGGAGACATCTGGCTGCCTTTTGTCTTAATGTTCTCGATGAGCCAAGGCTTGTCTCTCTGAAACTTTGAGTTCCGGTAGATCTGAAAGAAAATTAATAATTTTAGCCATTCTGGGAGAAAATATACCTATGTGACATTAACTGGCCTCTCATAGTCTTTTGTCATCCCTGCAGGTTATCTCCAAAGGGCTTATAGTGCCCTCTGAAAACCTATACTTTCTCA
Organism: Molossus alvarezi; assembly: GCA_037176705.1. Classification (NCBI taxonomy): domain Eukaryota; kingdom Metazoa; phylum Chordata; class Mammalia; order Chiroptera; family Molossidae; genus Molossus; species Molossus alvarezi. The sequence continues at coordinate 95,452,722 of CM073908.1, read as the reverse complement.
TCTGTTGTTAAATAGTGTCTCAGGTGAAAAAGAGTTATGCCCTGAAATGAATCCCTTTCAGGATATCATCTTCTTGTCTACTAGGAAGAGGGTCGGGTAACAGAGAATGTGGGAAATAGGAGACTTTCTACGTTACCATCATTCAATTCCTTGGATCACGAACTGAAGAATGGCCTGGGCGTATTTTTTCTGAATCCATAGAGGTTCAGCAAGCGGATGAAACACTTCAGGCTGTCTGAGTCAAAGATTTTCTCCTCACCCCACGGTCAAAGAACCTCCTTCTGGAAAAGATCTTCTTCAAAGATCACGGTGTCTCCATTGTCACTCCAGCACACAGACCTGAAGGTGTCTCCTCCACGATCCTCCAAAGCTTTCTTGGGAAGGACAGCCCAAGAGGAATGCTGTGTCCTTCCACCTTGGCGGCTCCTTGGTTTGGGTCCGGTGCTTGTACGTTGTCTTGGGGACTTCGATCTTGGCTACTGACAGGATACCCCTGCCTATCTAAAGCCACCCTGAGTTCCACATGTGGATTCAAGGGTGTAACATGTTGGCCCACTATTGATGGCTGTCCATCCCCTGATGGGGCCAGCTTGGCTTTCTGCATCTCATCGGTACCCTGACTAGCCATGGAGATGCTCTTCATCAAAGAGCATTGGCTACTTGGGATCCTATCACTGAACTCTGGGTTAGAAATGCCTTTGGACCCAGCAGGGATGCCCAATATATACTGTCCTCAAAATTCTCCAGTGTTGGTCGTGGGGCAACCAGCTGCTTAACTCACAGTGTTCTTTGCTGATCATGTGTTGTCATAAAGGTGGCTCATGGCTGGTCTGGAGAGTGGGCCCTGGCCAAGTGTGGGGGACTGGACATGTGTAGTGTTCCCAGCCTGTCTCTTTCAGAAAGTATATAAATATAAGTTTCAGGTGACCATAAAATGCTCTCATTTGCTGCCAAGTACGTTATTTCTTGTTGCTAGATATTCGATGAGTTAGGAGTCATGGTCCTCTCTCCATGTTCACACCTACAAATGGTTGAAGCCTGTTGATGCCTTCTTGGGTTGCTCAAGGGCAAGGCCCTGGTTAGACTGCCTTGGTCAGATGGCCCCCTGGGGGACTGTACCTCCCACAAGATGGTGGTTGGCCCAGTCTCAGTTAGTAATCCCCCTCTCCACCACTCCCCCCACAACATCTTCCTGCTTTAGTCCTTCCAGCTGCTCCTGCTGATTGACGGGTCCTGCTCAGATCAATCCAAAGTCACAATCCTGTTTTCTTACCCCTGGGTCAAGTTGTCACTACTGTAGGGCTGTGCTCCAGCGCAGGTGGGAGCACTCCTCTTGTTCCTCAACCTCAGTGCTACCTTAAGCACCTAAGACACACTATTACCCACAGAGTTGTTGTGAGTGGATAGCCACACCCTCTGCTTGCTGGGGAGCCCCACTTGAGCCCTGCTGGTTCCCAGTTATCAGCCCTCTCATATCACAACAGTATTTGCTTTAATTTCAATTTCTTCCGCATAGGAACACTTCTCATTACCCAAGGTGGGCACACTTTGGAACCCCTGCATTTGCCTTCTCAAAACACCCTCCCCAGACCCTCTGAATCAGCCTTTCTTGAGGCCTCTTCTGCACCCCATTTTTTTGCTTCAGTGAAGTGGGTGTGTTTTTGCTTTCTGAGATTTATGACCTCCCACTTCCAAATTGCATCTTCTTTGGTACTTTCCCTTTTTTATTACTGATTTGGGGGCTGGACATGTTTTCAACTTTGTGGAAACAAAACATTCCACTGTCTCACTGTCTTGCCAGCCCCGTTCTCCTTGCCAGAAGCCCACCTCAACCCCACCTGTGTCTCCCTCTCCTGCCATTGCCTTGAAGATAGGTACATTGAATCATTTTGTTTGCTCTTGGATTAGACCCTTTTGAAAGTCCCTAATTTACACAAACACTATCAAGGAAAATTATGATCTGTTTAGCTTGCCATGACCAAAGAAAACCGACATGAAGATAGTCATAAATATGTACTCGACAACCAATGAGAGTCTGTGCAGGAGATGGGACAGAAGACAAATTAAAGTCATCTTCACCCCAGAGGAGAGGATACCGCAGTGCGTTCTTTGATCCATGATTTCTAGCTGTTGTGGACAACTTTGGTGTTAATACTCACTTTGTACAGGGACATAGAGTGGTACTGTGAAAAGGCCCCACTTGCACGGGTTTTGGACCTGGTCTTAGCTCTGATGCTTTGTGGTGTCCTTTGTCCTCTCTAAGTATCAATGCTTTGTTTGACAAAGGAGAGTGCATAAGCATTTGGGAAGAAAGACCCCCAAGATACCCCTCAGCCTAAGATCTGCATCCATCATGGGGCTTCAGGGTCTTGACTGGGGCTCAGTCCATGGTCTTTGTGCTTCTACATATTCTTACAAAGCATTCATTCAAGAAGTCAGTTTATTTTGGGAGGACCTGTCCTAGAGGCAAAGAATTGAAGGGAAGTCCATTCATGGCTCTTCAGAGGTGGGGTGCTAGTGTCTGTGGTTACGCAGCCAGTTCGCTTCAGTTGCATACCAAAGTGTGGTTTCTTAAGTAAGTTCTTCTAAAGCTGAAAAGGAGATTTCCTTGTGGCCTTTGCTAGCTCATGACTCTACTGATTTCTTACTCAAAGGGATTTGCGCATTTTACGGGAGGTAATTTGGAGAGAAGTTTCTGGAAACCACAGTTTGGCATTTTGCGGAGGACAGGTGTTTATTAGTTATGATTTAGGCACTCTTGCATCCCAAGTCTTCTGTAGGACCATTATCTCATGTTCTTTGATGCAAACACCACCGGATTTCCACTGTGGTAAAGAATCTAAGACACGGGGTCATCTTGTCCTCTGAAGAGGAACTATTCACACTGCTGACCTCAGTAGAGTTGAAGAAAGGCATTACGGAAATGGCTTCCTTGGGCTAAGCCCACTGAGTCCCAGTAATGAAACCCTGAGTACCATGGCTGCCAGTCAGACAAACTTTATTAGGCTCCATGCTCAGGACCTTTGGAGAGAAGTGATTGTTTGCTCTTCACAGCTCCAAAGGCCCCAGAGGTGATCCACAGGAGTTGCCTCCTTATGAGCACAGCCCCCAGAGTTAGAGGACTCCAGGGCAGCACAGCAGACTAGGCTACCAGCACAGCCACCCCCTAGGGAGAGTGATTTACCTCCTGACTTGGCGGTGTCTTTGGCACAGCCTTGCAGCCATAGAGAACGAGCTGAGCTCTGGGCTATGGGGCCCTTGTGTGTAGCATGGCTGCCACGCGTAGAGAAGCTAGAGCCTAGTGGTTCTAAGACCCCCTAGCCACTCCCCCGAGCCACTGAGCAACCTCTCTTAGATATGTGAGCCTGCTCTCCAATGCCACTCTTCCAGTTGCTCCTCTGCCTTCCTTCATTAGTCTAATCGGTCTGCCCTAAAGAGAAAAAATACCACCAACTGAGTAGTTTATCAACAAGAGAAATGTATTTTCCAATGTTCTGGAGGCTGGTGTTCAAGAACAAGGTCCCAGCATGCGGCAGAGAGGACCCTCCTTGTTGTGCCCTCACATGGTGGAAGGGGGGGTATTTTTCTGGTACACATGTAGGACCATGTTTGTGAAAATGATTTTGTCTCTCCCCACACAACACTTCCAGGTGAAATGGACTGGAGGAGTAGAAGCAACGAGGGAGGTAATGATGTAAAGTTTCCTTCCTGAATGGGACATGTGGCTTTGCTAAGGATGGAGGAAAAACTAAACCCAACACCTGGGGAGGGGAGGGGGCAGGCTTTATGCTCTAGGTTTTCCAGAAGTGCTCCGGAAGCTTTGGCCTCCTCCTGAGGAAAGCTCACCATGCTGCGTTTGCAAGTGCTGGGAATCCAAACTGACTGCGGAGCCTGGGAGCACAGCTGCCAGTGCTGACTAGGACACAGACAGGTGGGCCCAGCTCTGGCACTTCCCACGCAGAGCACCTGCACAGGCTGTCCACCCTGGTCATGGGCAGCCTAAGCTGTTGGAGAATGACTGCTTTCTTCACAACCCTTGGCTCCCAGGGGACCACTTCTGGTCCTCTAGCTGGAAGCCGGTGCTACGGACGCCCCACACTATGGCACACTTCCCTCTAGTGGCTCTGACTCGCTGGTCCAGTGGCAGGGGCACAGATGGAGAAGTAACAGAGCGGATTCCTCTCACACTTTTGGTTACCTCTGCTGCTAAGTTTCCCTTCGCTTTGATTTTCTGCACTTTGAATTTAATATGCTTAATGCAGCTTTGGGCTATTTGTTCTACTTGGTGTTCTGTAAGCCTCCTGAATGTGTGCTTTCATGTCAGTAACTGATTTTGGCAGATTCTCAGCCATTATCACTACAAAGAGTTTCCGGCTCCTTTCTCTTCCCTCCTTTTCTCTGCTTCCACATACGGATATCTTTTAGCTTCTGTGCTTTTCCTGCATCGCTCGGACATGTTCTTCCACTGCTTTCATCCATTGTTCTCTTTGCACTTCAGTTTTGGAAGTTTCTGTTGACATTTCTTCAAGCTTGTTCATTGTGTCTCTTTCTGTGTCCAGTCTATTATTCAGGTGATCAAAGGCACTCTACATTTCTTTAACATGGTCTGTTTTTAAGTAAAATATATTTTTATCCAGATAAAATACACAAAACAAATCTTCACACCTTAATCATTTTATAATGTACAATACTTGGGTGTTAAGTACATTCTTATTGTGTTGCAACCATCACCACCATGCATCTCCAGAGTTGATTTCCTCTTGCAAAACTGAAACTCTATATCCATGAAACTCTATATCGATAACCCTCATTGTGTCTTTTGCTCAGCCCCTGGCAACTACCTTTCTACTTTCAGTCTCCACAAATTTGCCTCCTCTAAGTAACTCATATCAGGGGATTCATACAGCATTCGTGGTTTAGTGTCTGGCTTCTTTCCCTTAGTACAATATGCTCATCTTTCTTGCAGCCTGTGTCAGATTTGTTTTTCCTTTTGGGGGCTGAATAATATTCCATTATGTCACATATTGATTATCTATTCATCTATAGATACACACTTGGTTTGCTTTCATATTTTAGCTATTGTGAACAATGCTGCTGTGAACATGGGTGTACAAATCTCATTTGGAGACCCAGATTTCAATTCTTTGGCGTATATACTCAGAACTAGGATTTGTGGATCATATCGTAATTGTTTTAATTTGAGGAAACACCGTACTCTTTTCCAGAGTGCCTGTCATCATTTTACATTCCCACCAACAGTGCACAAGAGTTCCAATGTCACCAAATCTTTGCCAACACTTTTGATTCTCTCTTCTTTTTCTTTTTAATAGTAGCCGTCCTAAAAGGTGTGAGGTAATATCTCATTGTGTTTTGATTTGTCTTTCCCGAGTGATTAGTGACGTTGAGCATCTCATCATTTGCTCGTTGGTCACATGAATATCTTCTGTCGTGAAATATCTGTTCAATTCCTTTGCCCAGTTTTGAAAAGTGCTATTTGTTTTCTTGCAAAATAAGGTAGGGTTGTGTGTGCTGTCATGGGAATACCCTGCACACAAACAATTAAGTGGTAAAGAAGGTGACAGATCATTATGCATGTCATGGGTAATGCCACATATTTCACAGCACATGTGTGTATGAAAAAATAGGCTTTGAAATCATATATACGAAGATGTCTCTTGTGGTGACCTCTGAGCAGGAGACTGAATTTAGGAGGAATTTTGAGAAGGGAGAAACTGGAATTTATCTTTGGTTTTAGAGTTTTTGTTGCTAGAAGCCTATATGTGACGTATGCTATATATGATTTATGCAATATATAATGATCTTTATGCTACAAAATATGTACGTAAACCTAATAGTGGAAAGAGTCCCGTGGAAATAAATTCTACTGAGATTTGGCAGGGGCACTCTGCCCTGGGTGAACCAAGGATGCAGGCTGCTTTCAACTTGGGGTCCCTCCCATCTCAACACTGAGTCGCCGTATTTGCTGGTGAACCCGGGAGCAGAACATGAACCTGGCATACTGGCACACGGATGCTTGGATGTGGCAAACAACACTTCTGCTCATGTCTCACTAGCAGAGGGTCGTCACATGACCCTTTAGAATTGCAAATGGACTGGCAATGCAGTGTCCTCTATGTCAAGGAACAGAGCAAGAGCAGAAACAGGTGGGCACTGGAGTCCCTCCCATTCACCAATTCAGGGTAGGTGCTCATCAGAAAGCAGCCATTATAATTGGTTAGGAAGGCAACCATCTTCATTGCCAGGAGGACTTCCTGTGGCCAGATTTGCCTTGAAAGACTATGAGTTTTTCTGTGCCTACTATGTGACAGATATCATCAACACAGAACCACATCTAATTGTAAAAGGTTCCTGGAAATCTGAACAGAGATAGTTCTCCTTCTTCACTCAATAGTGCCCTTCTGCACTTTCCTTTGTTATGCTGTCTAAAATGCCAGTAGGCTGAGACTATTCTCCTCCCTTTGGATGCATGGGTAGAATTTAACCTCAGAGTCTCTGCTACCTCCCTGTGACTGACCTTGCCTGAACACTTGCACAGGTGCCACTGGGCTCACTGAAAGCCAGGATTTCCCTGTGGGGCAGGGACCAGACAAGCGACAGTGGGAGGGTGGCTAATGAAGTTTTATTTTCAACCTTTACCTAATGTGTCCACCAAAGAACCTTTTCTCCTAGGAAAATTCCAGATTCTTTTTTTAGGAAATAGGTTTCAGTGGGGATATTTGCCCCAAAGCTATCATTTATGTTGAAGCGTTAATGTCTGACCACCTCAATAAGCTCTTTCTTCTTTGCATGAATGGGGAGTGCTGCTGCCCAGTGGGGCTCAGCTCCTGCTCAGCCTCTGTGTCCTTTTTGGGATGGAGCTCAGCTGCTGATCTGTGCTTCTGCTGCCTGGACAAGGATGTCTGCTCCCCAACCTCTGTTGCCTGGGGTATATCTTGATGCTGATCGGGCTCTTACTCTTTGGGGTGGTACTGGGATCCCGGTCAATTATGGTTTCTGCAGCTGCCTCCTTGACAGCTCCTCTACTGTGCACTTGTCTGTGTTGACACAGGGTGTCCACTGGACCGATGGTGCCAGGTACACTGGTGGGCTCAGCTTGCAGGCCCCTAGCTGCTCCCACTGCCTTCTCTCAGGGAAGACCTGGTATCTTCCAAAATGGTGAGATCTCCCTGTGACACATGGGGATGTGCCCCAATGAGCTGCGTACCACAGTAGCTGCTACTCAGATCCACAGCACAGAAACCTTCTTCTCCACGTCTCTGCACTGCACTAGTTTGGTAGTCCACTTTCACGTTTACTCACACTCTGACACACACCCGCTTACTCTCTCACGCACTCATCCTCCCTCCAGTCCTGCCCGCCACCATCTTCCCCCTACCTACTCTTAACGTACGTGATTTATTCTGTTATTTGCTATTCTAATTCCAGTCTATACTTTATAACCTATTGAAATAATAATTTTTGAAAAGCAAACACAAACCCACTAAGATAGTTTCAGGTGATTATTGGACAGCCTCTGAATAACATGCCTCAATTGTCCCAACTTTCTATGGCACTGCTATTGCCTCCGTGTTAAGGTCATGTGTGGCCTGGATGCCTCAGGTTTGTGTCATAAATAGAGGCATATGTTTAATATCTTTTCTCCTACCTTTCTGTCATCTACTTCATACAGTCTACAGCCCCTCCCAACTTCCTTGATCCCCAGCTCTCTCACCCTAGACACAATACCAGCTCATCTCAGTCTTCAGTCTCTCCCAGGGCTTCCTCAAGTCTTCTTGATCAGGTACTCTTGCTCACATTGTGTTTGTTTTAAGTCTTAAACTTTATAGGACTTTTAGATGCAGATAAAAATGAAGTGGATGGTTCAGAGATATCCCTGCAAGCTCCTGGCCTCATCACATACATAGTGTCCAGCATTATCATTGTTCCCCACCAGGGTGGTACATTTTAACAAAAGATTTGCCAACACAGATACACCATTAACTTTGGTAAATACTTGTAGGGTTGCTGGATTGTATGTTGAAATTATGTTTACTTTAATTTTTTTTTCCTTACTGATTTTAGAGAGAGAGACAGGGATATGGAGAGATAGGCAGAACCATCATGGAAAGAACATCAATTGGCCGCCTCCTGCATTGCACCCTAAACTGGGGAACAGGCTCACAACCTGGGCATGTGCCCCCACCAGGAATAAAATCAGCTACCTCCCGGTTCATGGATCGGTTCATGGACTCTCAACTACTGAGCCACACTGGCCAGGCAAAGTTACGTTTACTTTTATTGGAACCTGCCAAACTGTCTTACAAAATGGCTGTACTGTTCGGCATTCCCACCAGTGATGAATGCAGGTTCCAGTGCTCCACATCCTTGACAGCATTGGGTGCTGTCACTGTCCCAGACATTGACTACTGTCCTAGGTGTTTATATATTGGTTGTGTGTGACATTATCAAGAGAGCACAAGCCTGTGGGGTGGCTGGTGTCCAGAGGGGAAAAAGGCACCACAAGGATGACCGACTTTTTAGATTTTTACCCAAAGCATCTTGAGCCTCCACAACCACGTGACACAATTCCTCAAAAGAAATCTGTGTTTGCATGCTTGGGTTCAGTTCCTCTACAAAGTGAGATCATCCACCATCCCTGTCAGTCCTGTCCTCCTGATCAGGGCCTGCCTGTTGCATAAGGGAAAGGGGGAGGCATTGCTGGATCCTCGGGAGCCAAGGAAGATGGAGAAAAGAAGAGAAAGTTACCTTTTGGGGGTCTTTCTAGCACAGTCAGGGACTCCCACCTTTTTACTCTGCTCCCAGGTGCCTAAACACCTTGACAGCCCCACATGAATTGATGCCACGTTCACGTTGACCCAAGTCCCAGTTGACGCCCCCTCCCTCCACAGTGTAGTCAGTATAGGTTCTCAGGATCCAAACCTGCTCCCCACTCCACTCTGGGCATCAAAATATGCCTGAAGGACTGTAGGAGGAAAGCAACCAGGCGAACACATGCATCTTTCATGTTTCAACAGCTCTCACACTAGAAGGAGCAGAAGGGAGGGGTAACCCATAGGGAAGACAGTGAGGCCCACAGGAAATGTGCTGTGATCATCCAGGTGGATTGTAATGTAACGGGACTAGCTGGACAGCTCTGAATGAGGACTGGGAATGGAAGTGGAGGGAAGGACTGAATACTGTGGAGGGAAAGAGAGGTCCCACTTCCAGGTTTCTGACTTGACCTGGTGGGGAGGTGACAGAACGCAAGTGTAGAGCTCCAAGGACCCTTTTGTGGGATGAGGGGAAGGGAAGGCAGGGTTGTCCTGGAATGGGCAAGGCATTCGGTCTGTGGTACAGCACCACTGCAGAGAGCAAGAGGATGGTGCCTGTCTTGCACCAACTGGGTGCAGAACAGAACCGAGGGCTATCTGGTGACATGGGTGGTTCTGTGACAGAGCTGACCTCGTGCCTTCCCTGAGCAGCAAGGTCATTTCCACCAAGGGCTCTCCCAGACCTCACAAGTTGTGTGTGCAGGTGTCACACTGGATGGAGGAGATGAATAGCAGAGCTTGGACAACACAGTGTTACCCCAATGGGGTTTGTGTCCTGGATGTCAGTGGGAAAACATCCCAAAAATCACATATCTAGTTGTAATGACCTTCCGTCTGTTGAGTCTGTGGCCTGGAACTCAGAACAAACCCTGCAGATCCTACCTCTGGAGCTAGAGGTCAATGGTTTAGGGAAGGAGTTAAGAATATTTCTATAAGGTGTTGGTGCCACAATGCTTTGAAGTTGAGATATTCTCTGGTGAAAACAATCCCAACACAGAGTCATCAATACCCACATTAATGTTGGTTGACAGCACACCATGGACCACGTATTATGCCTAGCATGACACAGGGATCATCTCCTCAAAGCCTCTCTGTGACCTCTTGAGCTGGCATCTGTCACTACCCCTTATCCAAAGTTCATTGTGTCCACTGGATAATATTCACATTTTAGAGTCAGCCTATTAAAGATGTGAGTTATTCATGGCAGCTCAGAGTGCATTCTCACCTGGTTTGCATCTGTGCTGTGGTCCACACTGTGTTTCTGTCCCAGGCTTCGTCTTTTGATGTTGACACAATTTTCTGGGCAGCTTTTGAGCTTAAGGCTCTGGACTACACTGCCAATGTCATGCAGGCAGGGCCTTTGTGTGTCTACCAGTGGTTCAAGCACATAGTCAGGCACTGGAGGCCTTGCTCACTGCTACACCCTCAACTCCTACAACTGTGCTTGCACTTCCCTCTCAGGTCGTCTGCACATCACCTAGGCTTGTCCACCAGGCTCCCTCAGACTTGGCCCCTTGTGCTCGCACGATGAAAGTCAGTTCCTTTTCTTTGCCAATACAATTCACGCCATGTGTACTTAATGCCGTCTAGATGAAAACCATTTCCATGTGTTTCCCCGATAAGAGTTTTAAAGGATTGTTCTTATTAAAAAGATGTCAGTGTCTCTATGTCCTCTATCACTGTGGGCTTTGGAGTCTGCCAAATTTTCCCTGTGGGTGTTGGTGTTCTGCTGTTTGTGGCTCCCTCTCCTGTGCTTAGATGAGCGAGGGAGGACCCATGTTAAACACCACTGTCATGTCAAATACCACATGATCACACTTATATACAGAATATAATGAACATAACAGTCTGAGGAAAACGGTAGACCCAGAAACATGGAAGTAGGGCACAGACTGACATCCCTCAGAAGAGGGGGTGCGGGGGTGGGAAGAGATAAGCCACAGAACTTATATGCATGTATGTATGACCAATGGACATGGACAACTAAGACAGGGATGGGGCGGGGGTGGGGTGGGGAGGGGGGTGCCAATGGGGTAAAAAAGGTGAAATATCTGTTAACAAAAAAATAAATAAAAATGTTTTAAAAAAAGAAGTCTGGTTACAGGGTCAGACCATATTGGAACAGGCAAAAGGAGCTACCAGAATGTCCCTAAACTCTGATGATTAGCTCCAGCTTAGGACCTTGATAACCTCATTATCCCTTCCCATTTTGATGTGTAATCGACTACGCTATTTCATGATATGGTGTTCACTCTAGGTGGTTAATTTAAAGAATAATCAAACATTCTCAGCACTACAAAAAAATACAAAAAGCAAAAACAGCAACAACAACAGCAACAAAAAACACCTGTTTTTCTATTACCAGGGGCAGGGATATTGTGCCTTATCTGTTCCCCTCATTCTTTTCTTGTTTCCCTTCCTCCTCTCTTTCTTTTCCTTTCCTTCCCTCCTTACCTGCTCCCCTTTTCCTTCCTTCCTTTGTCCCTTCTTCCTTTCCTTCCTTCCTCCTTTATTTTTTCTTGCTGAAGTTCTTTGAACCAAATCCCAGATACCAAGGCAGCTCACTCCTACATACCTGAGGGTGGAAACTCTGAATAATAATGACTTTAAAACATAAACTTTATCCACCAATGAACCAACAATCCCATGTATCATCGAATACTTCTTTCACAGTCAGATTACTGCAACTCTCCCAAATATTTCTTTGCTTTTAATGGATCAAATTAGGTTATAAGCTACAGTTTTTTCATGTTCTTCAATTCGCTCTCACACTCCTTAATGAGTAGAAGCATATACAAATCAAACTTAGAGCTGTTTCCCAGAGGGATGTTGGTTTTCAATCTGAAAACACTATACATATATACTGGAGCTGGCCAATCATTTACAAGGTTGGTGGATGTTGGGAGCAGGAAGTCTCAATGATAGACTAAATGTTTACATAAAAGCAAAGGGAGCAGACTAGAGGTCCCTTGTGGTAATAAGGGGTTAAACCTGGAGACATCAGTACAAACTTGTGTTAAGATTAATATACATACCTATGGTGATATATATATGTGTATACACACACACACACACACACACATATAAATATATATATATATATATAAATATGCATATGTGCAGGATAATATATACATATATATTAACTTTAACTCCTCTCAACTGATACAGCTAGAAGCAAACACTCTCCAGGAGTCAGGAGCCCACCAAGTGCCCACTTCTAGGTCTCTAATACCACTCTGCAAAAAAGGAAGCAGAAGTCCATGGGGAAATGTTTTTTTCCATGACAGGAGCAGGAAGTATACAACACTGGTCTACAGAGTCTTGTAGTGGCAGAAATTAAATACGTGCTGAAAAAAAATACGGTAATGGAAGTAGGTCAAGGGGACATAAGAACAAATTTAAATAACTTCAAAGGGCCAAAGATGGAACAACTTGAACAAAAACAAGGAAGCAGTATTGGATTATCATGCAAAGCACAAAACAAATATCCATGAGGCCCTCCTGAGATATACCAGTGTTTGAATTAATCCATTAATGGGTGAGAGTAAAGAAATCTCCCATGGATCAGCAGAATTCGAAATCAATCCTGTACATACCCACTCCCCAATGAGGTGGATCATAACCCCTCTCCTTAAGTGTCACGGTGTCTAATGACTTCCTTCTAAAATAGAGAAACTATAGTAACTTCATAGAAGAAAAACCTGCCAAAATCGACCTCAGCTAGTAGTCATGGGCAACATGTAGCTCTCTAAACTTGGTTTACAATGTTTTGAAAAATTTACAATCATCCTCAAATAAAAAACTTCTTTTTAAAACTGTACTGTAAAGAGCAAGTTGGGCAAGCCACAGACAGGGTGAAAATATTGTAAATCCTATATTTGATATGGGATTTGTGTCCCAAATGAATAAAGAACTTTAAATATATAATGGAAACAAACAAGCCTATAAAAATATGTAACTGATTTAAGGACACTTCACCAAACAGGATATACAGATCACACACTAAAAAAAAAGGCATACACAAACATGCTCAGCATCATATTTCATCGGGAAAATGCAAATGTAACATACAAGAAGATCAACTGCAAACCTATCAGAATGACTAGAGTCCCCAAACCTGAAAATATTAAATGTTAGAGAAGATGAGGTATATTCCTTAGTTACTAATAGGGAATAAAATGTATCAGTCACTTTAGAAGACAGTTCGGTTCCTGGCCAGTTTGCCACAATGGTTAGAGCATCATCCCAAAGTCTGAGGGGACATGGGTTCAATTCCCAATCAAGGAAATATACATCAGTTGCAGGTTCAATCCCCTGCACCCTTGGAGATCGTGCTGGGAGGCAACCAATCGATGTGTATCTCTCATATCCATGATTCTCTGTCTCCTTCCATCCCTTCTACTCTACCTAAAGAAGACATTTTTTTTTGAGTATTCATTTTTTTAATTAATTAGTTTATTTTTGTTACAGATGTTTCCCCTTTTTCACCCACTGATTCCCCCCTAACTCTCCCTCCCCACCCTGTCCCCACCTTTTTTGTCCATACCCATTGTTAATACATACATGCACATAAGATCTGTGGTTTATCTCTCTCCCCCACCCCCTCTTCGGGGGATTGTCAGTCTCTACCCCACTTACATGTCTCTAGGACTACCCTATTCCTCAGACTGTTATGTTTGTTATATTCCACAAATAAGTGAGATCATGTGATATTTGCCTTTCTCTGCTTGGCTTGTTTTGCTTAGGTAAATACTTCCCATGTCCCTCCATGTCATCTCAAAGGATAAGAGATCTTTCTTTTTTAAAGCTGCATAGTACTCCATTGTGCACTGATAGACGAATGGATGAAGAAAGCTGTGTTAAGAAATGCCTTTGGAAAAACTTTCAGGGGAAGAAAAAATGGAGGTGGAGTGAATGAAAGCTACACAGACCATCTCCCAGGACTGAACTGGATTTACAAAGAAAACAAAGACAAATCATCAGGAAGGGGCAACCGAAAGACACCTTGGAGGACCACATAACCAGGGACACCGACTCAATCCTGGTAGACTTGCGAGGATGCGAGAGGGGGCCGGGAGCCCACTGTCTGTAGCGGCCTGGGCTGGGTCCAGCGGACTCGACTGAAAGCTGATGCCACCTCGGCTGCTTCTGGCTGTTTGCAGCTGACTGCTATGAACTCGACTGAGTGCTACACTGTCAGCTGGTCCCGCACCAACTCGGGACCATGGTACTCGGTGGGAAGCTGCTGCCACCTCAGCTGACTCCTGCAACAGCGGCTGGGTGCTGTGGCTTTCCTCAGCTGAGTCCTGTGAACTCGGCAGGTGCCACAGCCTCGGCCACCCTTGGCTGGAAGCAGCGCCCTCAAGTTAAAAGTCTCAGGAGGCGCCACCACACGGAGTCTGGACAGAGGCTAAATTGGCAACAGCCACTCACCTTGGACTCCGGCAGAGGGAAGACAGACTGGAATGGAACTGTGTGGGGACACCCGGGTTTTGGAGGGTGCTCAGAGTTTTGCTGAGTGTAGCCACGCAGGACTGTGGTCATCTTACTCCTTCCCAGGGCCCTGGGGAGAGATGGCGGCCCCTCCCTCAGAGATTCAACCCCACCTGGTGGCCACTGAAATGCTAATTGAGGCCCATTAACAAACAGCATCTGCCCCACCCTCTGGAAATCCTCTTACACTGAGCACCTGAGGGGTTTTTCAGGCAACTCAGAAACCAAGGTTCTTCAGGTGACCTCTACTAATAACCTCCAAGCAAAAAAAGCTAGAGGATAACTACCATTCCCGGGGCTGGCAACACTAACCAGAAAAGCGAAGATTTGACAGTGGTGTTTAAAGTGGGTGCTCCCTGCCTCATCCAAACCCAGAAGAGGGAGCCACAAACAGCAGAACACCAATATCCACAGGGAAAATTTGGCAGACTCCAAAGCCCAGTGTGATAGCAAAAATGGGGAAAAACAGAAACAAAAGCCAAATGAAAGAACAAGAGACCTCTGCCGAAGATGAGATAAATGAGGTGCCGTTAAGCAAGTTAACAGAACTAGAATTCAGAGCCATGATCTTGAGGATGCTCATGTGTAAGGACATGAGCGCCATGAGTAAAGACATAGAAATGTTGAAAATCAACCAGTTGGAAATTAAAAACCACCAAGAAGAAATGAAGAATGACATATCAGAAATGAAAAACACATTGGAAGGTCCAAAAAGCAGAGAAGAGGAACCTGAGGACCAGATTAGTGAATGAGAAGACAGGGTAGAAAAAATCGTCCCATCAGAAAAATAAAAGGAGCAAACAATTAAAAAACAGGAAGACAGTTTAAGAGAACTGTGGGACAACTGGAAACGCAAAAATATTTGCATCATAGGAGTCCCTGAAGAAGAAGAAAATGAAGAAGGGTTAGAGAATATATTCAAAGAAATAGTGAAGAAAGCTTCCCTAATTTGGTGAAGGAAGAAGGCATTCAAGTTCAAGAAGCACAGAGAACCCCAAGTAAGAAGAACTCAAAGAGGCCCAAACCAAGACCCATAGTAAGAAAACTGCCAAAAATTAAAGACAAAGAGAGAATCCTAAAAGCAGCAAGAGATAAGCAACAGGTTACCTACAAAGGAAACCAGATAAAGTTCTCAGCTGACTTCTCACAGGAAACACTACAGGCCAGAAGGGAGTGGCATAAAGCAATCAAGGTCATGAAAACAAGGATCTCAATCCAAGACTACTCTAACCAGTAAGTCTATCATTCAAAATAGAAGGTCATATAAAGAGCTTCCAAGACTAAAAAAAAGGCTAAGGGAATACATTAGCACCAAACCAGCATTGCAAGAAATGTTAAAAGGACTGCTGTAATTAGCTGGAGAAATAGGAAGAAAAAGAGAACCACACTAAACAAAAATGTTAATAAATAAGTACATATCAATAATCATCTTAAATGTAAATGGATTGAATGCTCCCATAGAAAGACACAGACTAGCTGATTGGATAAGAAAGCATGACTCATCTATATGTTGTTTACAAGAGACCCACCTCACAACAAAAGATTGACATAGATTGAAAGTGCAGAGATGGAAAAAAATCTTCCAAGCAAATGGAAAGGAAAAAAAAGCTGGGGTAGGACTACTCATATCTCATAAAATAGATTTCAAAATGAAGACCATAACTAGAGACAAAGAAAGCCACTACATAATATTGACAGGATCTATCCAACAGGAAGATATAACCTTGATAAACATATATGCACCCAATATAGGACCACCAAAATATATTAAAAATCTTCTGGAGGACTTCCAAGGAGAAATCGACAGCAATACAATCATAGCAGGGTACTTCAACACCCCACTGACATCACTGGATAGATCCTCTAGACAAAAAATTAGCAAGGAATCAGAGACTCTAAATGAAGCACTAGACCAAATGGATTTAATAGATATCTACAGAAAGTTACACCCCAAAATTACAGAACTCACATTCTTCTCATATGCACATGGGACATTCTCAAAGATAGACCACATGTTATGGCACAAACTAAGTCTCTACAAGTTCAAGAAGACTGATATCATATCAAGCATCTTCTCAGATCACAATGGCATGAAACTAGAAATCAATAGCAATAAGGACACACAAAGACTTTTGAGCACATGGAAGCTAAATAGCACATCATTAAACAATTAATGGGTCACCAAGGAAATCAAGGAAGAAATCAAAAACTTCATGGAAACCAATGAAAATGAAGACACAACAACACAAAATCTATGGGACGCAGCAAAAGCAGTTCTGAGATGGAAGTTCATAGCACTACAGGACTACTTCAAAAAACAAGAAAAATCTCTAATATACTAACTAACCTCACAACTTAAATAACTAGAGAGCAAACAAAAAGAAATCCCCAGAGCAAGTAGAAGGAAGGAATAGTAAAGATCAGAGCAGAAATAAATGACACAGAGACTAAAAAAAACAAAACAATTCAAAGGATTGATGGATCCTTAGCTAGACTCACCACGAAACAAAGAGAGAGAACTCAAGTACACAAAATCAGAAATGAAAGAGGAAGGTAACAACAGACAACACAGAAATACAAAAGATCATTCACAACTACTATGAACAATCATATGGCAACAGATTCGACAATCTAAGCAAAATGGACAAATTTCTAGAAACACATAGTGTTCCAAAATTGGACCAGGAAGAAACAGAAAACTTGAACAGACCAATAACAACGGAATAAATTGAAGATGCAATCAAGATTCTCCCAGCAAACAACAGCCCAGGCCAGGATGGCTTCATGGGGGAGTTTTACCGAACATTCACAGAAGAACTAATACCCATTCTCCTCAAACGATTTAAAAAAATTCAGGAAGAAGGAAGACTTCCAAACTCATTTTATGAAGCCAGCATAATTCTAATTCCAAAACCAGAAAAAGACACTACAAAGAAAGAAAACTACAGGCCAATATCCCTGATGAGCATAGATGCCAAAAATTCTGAACAAAATACTAGCAAATCGGATCCAGCAATACACCAAAAAAATGATCCACCATTACCAAGTGGGATTCATCCCAGAAATGCAAGGCTGGTACAATATTCGCAAATCAATAAACGTGACACACCACATAAATAAAATGAAGAATAAACACACATGATCATATCCACAGATGCCAAAAAAGCCTTTGACAAAATCCAGCATCCATTTCTGATAAAAACGCTCAGCAATTTGGGTTAGAGGGATCATACTTAGTCATAATAAAATCCATATATGAAACACCTACAGCCAACATTATACCCAATGGGCAAAAATTAAAAGCATTTCCCTTAAGAACAGGAACAAGGCAAGGATGCCCACTTTCATCACATTTATTTAACATACTACTGGAAGTCTTCGCCACAGCAATCAGACAGGAAGAAAAAATAAAAAAAAAGTTCCAAATTGGAAAGGAGGAAGTGAAACTGTCATTATTTGCAGATGACATGATACTATAAATAGAAAACTCCAAAGACTCCGTCAAAAGCTGACTAGACTTAATAAATGAATTTGGCAAAGTAGCAGGATACAAAATTAATGTCAAGAAATCGATGGGGTTCCTATACAGCAATGATAAACTCACAGAAAGAGAAACCAAGAAAACAACTCCATTTACCACTGCAGCAAAAAAATTAAGATACCTAGATATAAACGTAACTAAAGAAATAAACAACCTATTCGCAGAAAACTACAGGTCATTGAAAAAAGAAATGGAGGAAGATATAAAAAACAGTTTGAGGACAATCCCCTAAGGAGTGGGGAGGTGAGAGAGGGATGAACCACAGAACTTATATGCATGTATGCATGAACAGTGGACATGGACAACAATCTGGGGAAGGGGCAGGGAGGGAAGGGGGAGGGGCGAATCAGTGGGGGAAAAAAGGAGAATCATTTGTAACAAAAATTAATCAATAAAAAAAATTAAAAAAAAAAAGTGGAAGCACATACCATGTTCATAGATTGGGAGAATTAACATCATTAAAATGTCCATATTACCCAAAGCAATCTGTAGATTCAAAGCAATCCCCATCAAAATACCAACGGAATACTTCACAGAATTAGAGCAAGTACTTCAAAAGTTCATATGGAACGGAAAAGAACCTCGAATAGCCACAGCAATCTTGAAAAGGAAGAATAAAGTTGGAGGGATCATATTACCAGATTTCAGGTTATACTACAAAGCCACTGTAATCAAAACAGCCTGGTACTGGCACAAGAACAGGCATATAGACAGTGGAACATAACAGAGAACCCAGAAATGGACCCTAGGAAATATTTGACAAAGGTGGCAAGAGCATACAGTGGAGTAAGGACAGCCACTTTAATAAATGTTGCTGGGAAAATTGGACAGCTACATGCAGAAAAATGAAACTAGACCATCAACTTACACCCTACAAAAGAATAAACTCAAAATGAATAAAAGACTTAAATGTGACTCATGAATCCATAAAAATCCTTGAAGAAACTGTAGGCAACGAAATTTCAGACATCATACGCAGCAGAATTTTCACTGACATATCACCTAAGGCAATAGAAACAAAGGAGAAAATGAACACATGGGACTACATCAAACTCAAAAGATTCTGCACAGCAAAAGATACAATCATCAAAACAGAAAGGCTACCCACTGTATGGGAAAGCATAATTGTCAATGATATATCAGATAAGGGGTTAATTTCCAATATATAGAGAGTGCTCCTACAACTCAAGAAAAGGAAGACAAAGAACCCAATTAGAAAATGGGCAGAGGATCTAAATAGATCTCTTCAAACAGGACATACAAATGGTTAAGAGACATATGACGAAATGCTCAACATCACTAATCATCAGAGAGATGCAAATTAAAACAACAATGAGGTATTACCTCACACCTGTCAGAATGTCCACCATCAACAAATCATCAAACAACAAGTGTTGGCAAGGGTGTGGAGAAAAGGGGACTCTAGTACACTGCTGGTGGGAAAGCAGACTTCTGCAGCCACTATGGAAAACAATATGGTGTTACCTCAAAAAATTGAATATTGAACTTCCATTTGATCCAGTGATCCCACTTTTAGGAATATACCCTAAGAAGCCTGAAACACCAATCAGAAAGAATATATGTCCCCCCATGTGTGTAGCAGCACCATTTACAGTGGCTAAGATCTGGAAACAGCCCAAGTGCCCATCAGTAGACGAATGGATAAAAAAAGCTGTGGTACATATACACTATGGAGTGCTACGCAGCTATAAGAAAGAAAGATCTCTTATCCTTTGAGTCCACATGGAGGGACCTGGAAAGTATCATCCTAAGTGAAACAAGCCAAACAGAGAAAGACAAGTATCCTATGATCTCACTTATTTGTGGAATATAATGAACATAACAGTCTGAGAAATGGGGTAGTCCCAGAGATATCGAAGTGGGATACAGACTAACAATCGCCACGGGAGGGGTTGGTGGGGGAGAGATAAACCACAGAACTTATATGCATGTATGCATGAACAATGGACATGGACAAGAAAGCTGGGGACAGGGAAGGGAGTGAGGGGGAGGAGGGAATCAGTGGGGGGAAAAGGAGAAACATCTGCAACAAAATTAATTAATAAAATAAATAAATGAATAAATAAAAAAAATTCATCTTACATGGAAAAGCATTCCTCTAGAGGACAACTGATAGTTTCCTTTCATCAGCTTCTCATTCATATTACACAAGATAATCATTTGCTCCTCTAATCCTTCCAAGCACTCCAGTATATGTACATACTTGCACATGAAGAAATACTTTGTGCACACACACCTAGATACTCAGGAAGCGTTCAGCACATCACAGTCATTTCTCACCACAGCACCAATTGTAGCCTAAACACTTCTGCCTGCATAGCGGTTAAGGCCTCCACCTATTAGAATCATAGAAGACTTGTTTCCAATATAGTAAATATATTTAAAAACACATTAAAGATAATACGTAATGACCAATTCAAAGAGGTGACAGGGCCAGGGCATAAAAATTCAAGGAAGGTGATGGTGAAATCAACAAGGATCTTTTTTCCAGTTGTGAGATATTCAACATCTTTCTTGAGTTCCTGAGCTTCAAATCTGTATAGCCACCTGAACTGGGATGTTCTATAGGCACCTGAAACCCAACTAATACCCAATGACCTCATGTTTTCCCTATGACCCAAATGCTTCCCTCTCCTTCATTTACTCGCTTGGTGACAGGTATTTCCAGAGCCTCCCACGTTCTCACTCACATCCCATCTAAACAGTTCCCCTCAATATGTCCTAGCCACACTCCCTAGTCCCCCACATGCAATATCGGCATCATCTCTTACCATACAGATTTGTAACCAATAATATGAATGGATCCACTGTAAAATGGAGCTGGAAATGCCATTCCTGAGCAGCTGTATGTTACGTCCCTTGCACCAATGAAAAGGCCTTCCTTCTATGGATGTAATTGTTCCCCTTCTCTTTGTCCTAAATACCTCACGCCTCTATCTCCTCATTGGAAAGCTATTTGGGCTTCTGCCTGAATTAATGATACCCTAATAACTATTATTATTTATCTCAAAGAAAAACATCTTTATCGCACGTTCTGAAAGGCTGTTTATTTGGATGTTAACATTTTCTTCTCTCTGAACGACCTCCCCCCACCCAATGCTGGGGAAGATAGTGGGCCTTCTTTACTTCACTTCTGCACCCAGCACCCCTTACACTCACAGAGGCCCTGGGCATAGGGCTGTACCCATGCCTTGTCTTGCTCCCCCTGAAAGGGGGAGTGTCTGCCTTTTCTCTGGGGTAAATGTTATGGTACCTTATGCTGCCAGACCCCTCCCACAGAGCCTGGCAGTGACAGAACTCCCAGTCTTTGGCCCTCTCCCAAGGGAATATTTGCTGTGTGCATGCGTATGTAAATCAGGTCAGGGACATTCCCACTAGACTTCCCAGAGGTGGAAACTGGAGCAATGCAGTAATCAAAAGGGGTGGTGAACTAAATGGCATTTTAGCTGGGCCTTAAGGGAAGAGTTAAAGGTTAGATAAATGGCAACGAGATGGGAGAGAGCATTCTAAGCAACGGAACTACTTTGGCAAAAAAGACCCCAATACCTTTGTCTTTTAAAACTCTTTACTTTGGAAGATGGCAGTGGGAAGGACCATAGGAAGGGTGGGTGTGTGAGACAGTGAGCTAGTGTGTGAGAGAGTGTGAGTGGACGTGCAGGTGGACGACCCAACTCTTGCAGTGCAGACATGCGGAGCAGAAGGTTCCTGTGCTGTGCCAGGGAGCAGCCGGCTACCATGGTAAGATGCTCTTCAAGGCACTTTTCCCTGCTCCTCGGGGAGGTCCCACTCTTTTGGAAGTTCCCGGGTCGTCCCTGGAAGGAGGTAGTGGGAGAGGCTAGAGCCCAGCAACCTGAGTCCACCAGCACCACTGGCACCATCAAACAAGTGGACACTGTGTGTGAACACAGATCAGTGCACAGTAGTGGAGCTCCCAACGTGCAGGTCACAGAACCACAGGCAGCCTGGAGCCCATCACCATCCCCCGTAGTAGCAGCCTGATCAGAGTCCAGATACACCCACAGCAACAGAGGCTGGTGTGCAGATGCCCACCCCAGGCAACAGAAGCACAGACCAGCAGCTGAGACCTATTCCCAAAATCTACAGCAAAAGCTGAGCAGCATTTGCTCCCCACGGGCAGCAGTACTCCCCAGAGGACAGCAGTGGGACCTAGGGCTCCACAGAGGCCTGTGCAGTCCATCAGCTCACAACAGTGCTGGGAAGCCAGAGCCCGAGAGAGACTGGTGCAGTCCAGCGACCAGACCACGGGATCTGCAGTGTGTGGGGCCACCAGAGAGACCTGTGTGACCTATCAGGGACTGTGTGATCCACTTACCTGCAGGACCTGTGGGACCTGAGGGGTACTGAACCATGAGAGAAGCCTGTGTGACCCACCAGCCCATAATATAGGCATAGAGGCAGGTCCCCAAAGGGACTGTGAGATCCAGTTACCCGGCAGACCAGCAGGGTGCAGGGACACCAGAAAGGCCTGTGTGACCCAGCTGTTCACAAAATGTGCCTAGAGGATGTGAAAATGGAGGTGGAGTAAACAGAAGCTACAAAGACCATCTCCCAGGAGTCTGCTGGATTTTCATTACCTTGAATACTTTGTCAGAGCTGAACGGTAGGTTCTTCCTACTATTTCGCACACAGGAAAAATATCTTCACAAAATTTTAAAACTAAAAAACCTGATTGAAATCAATTTATTACTATGGAAATGTGCAGCTTACGGTTTGTTAGGGGCAACAGCATGGTTAACTGGGATGAGGGCATATCACATCCAGGAAGGAAAAATTGTTGGAATATTGGATTCCATGTGGAGGCAGAGAAGGGGGAAACTACAATCTTCTCCTCCCAGGACCAAGCTGGAATTACAACTAAAATATAGAGCAAGCCACCTGAATAACTAACTGAAGAGTAGCTGAGGAGAATCTTATAGCCAAGGATTCGCTGCAGAAGCCCCATCAAGGCTGGTGGGAAGTGCGGAGACAAGAAGAGGGCTGGCCCCACTCCCAGGGCCAGGGCTGCAGCTCAGACTCGGGAGGGATATCTCAGCTGTGGGGTGGTCCCTCTGATAAGCCACAAAACACCTGACTGTGAAAAACAGTGGGGTTCTGTCCCCTAGTGAGAAACTCCAGTGCCCTAGAAAGGCAGACACACTCTTAAAGGGCCAACACACAAAGTTTCTTTCACAGTCACTCACCCTGGGTCAAGCTGAGGGAGGGCAGAACACATTAGAGTTGTGGGAGAAGAGACTGGCATTTGTGGCTCTGGGGAGAGAGGTAAAGAAACTTCCACAGTGACCCCAGGTGCTGAGTCGCTCTACAACCCTGAAGACACCATGTTTCTTGGGTGGCATCAGTCTGGGAGAAACAAATACTCCACTCTCTGGACCCACCTTGTGGTACTTCCACTCTGCTAAGGAGTCAGTGGCCTGGGGCTGGGTGTCGACGTCTGGGCAGACTCAAGGGATGTCAGTGACTGAGTTGTGTGGCTTAGGGGCAGGAATCATCTCCCCCACTTTCCCGTGATGCTGAGTGGTGCCTCTCCTTCAGGGTAGACCTGATAGTCCCACTCTCCTAGCTCTGGGTGGCCCCACCCTCTTAACTCTCCATGGCTCCACCCTGCTCAGGTCTGGGCAGATTCCAGGAGAGTCTCAGTAGATTGGCTCTGAGGAAGAAGTCACTTCCCCCAACTTTCCTCAAATCCAATGGGGGCCTCAACCTCGCCTGACTCCCAATGATCCCCTTGCTGAGATTGTGACATCATGGAGCTCATAGGCTGTTGAGGTGGGCAAAGCAGTTATTAAAGAATCACAGGACTCAGTAGTGAGTAACATGGTTGGGGAAGCCTGCAGTGCGGCAGATACCTAAGCGAGGAGCTAACCCAGCTTAGGCGTCAGGACAGGTGTCTGGAAGGAGGGGAAACATAAGCCAGGGCCTCCCTGCACCTGAGGAGCACTGAAACAAGAGAGATAGTAACTATTGCTGTTACACTCCTTCCTCTCTGGGCATTGGGTTCACAGCCCTTAGGATACAAGAGACCTAGGGGTTTGGGGGTGATGGTGCTAAAGGACGGACAATATAGCTAATGCACAAAGTCAAAAGTGTGTTTAACATCAACATGCCAGAACTCATATCTACAGGCATTCCCTACAAGGTCAGTGACCCTGTAGGGCCTGACTACTCTATTGACATCTATTTTGTAACCTCAACCTCAGCCTCCCACCCACAAGACTCTTCAAAATGAAGACAGAAAGACTATGATTAGGGTGTATGAAAACTTCCATGTGTGCAATTTACTTATCTCAGGTTACTTTTGCAATAATTCAACAGGTGAACTAAAGTGACATCACAACGACAAATTCTTTTTTCTCAGTGAGCAGAGGGCTTATGGGGAAGGCGAGAGAGTTAAAGACCATACTGATCACACTCCTTGAAGCAAGAGCATCAACTTCAATGATTTGAATGCTCATGCCGGAGAAGTGTGTCTACCCTTCTGCGTTTGGTTCTTCATCATTCAATCATTTGCTTCTCTTAGTACAGTTCCCAAGCTTCCTTCCTCAATGGCTGTCTAAGTTCATTCCTTTTTTGTCCAGAGAATACACTTTGCATGATTTCACTCCTTTTGGTTTAATCCTTGTAAGTTTTTTGAGGCATGCTTTGGGGTCAAACATGGGTACTCTCCTGGAGAAAGTTACTGGTGCACTTGGGCACACTTATGCTCTAGTTGGGGGCAGCGTTTCTTATGGATGTCTTTCACTGTGGATGTTTTTGATTGTGTTCATTTCTTGGATAACATTATTGAGCTTCTTTCTATTTGTTCTATCCATTAATGGCACTGGGGTGAGTTAGCTTACGAAGGTTGCCATAACAAAGTCCCACAGACTGGGTTGCTCACACAGAAGAATTCCATTGTCTCACACCATTCTGGAGGCTACAGGTCCAACATCAAGGTGCTGGAAATGTGGTCTCCAGTGAGGGAGGACCTCTCTTCCTGGCTTTCAGATGTCTATGGGGTTGCCATGTTTCTCACATGTTTATTTCTGTGCACAGGTAGACAGAGAGAACAGGGAAGGGAAAGAAGAAGAAGAAGGAATAAGAGGAAGAGAGTGAAAAAAAGGGAGGGAGAGAAAGAGGGATGGAGAGATCTCGAGTTTTTCTTCCTCTTCATGTAAGCACACTTATCCTATCAGATTTGGGCCCCAATAGTGCAACTCTTTACACTTAGTTTCTTCTGTAAGGTCCCTGTATCAAAATAAAGTCACATAAGTGTTGGGACTGAAAGATAAGATTGTATGGGGTGGGGTGGGGCACAATTCAATGTATTATGAGGGGTGTTGAAGGCTCCAACTTCTATTGTAAGAGGGTCTGTTTCTTCATTCTGTTCTGTCCGTTTTTGCATCATTTATGTTGGGGCCTTTTGTTAGGTTGCTCAAGATAGCCCTGATTTTTACTAGCTGTTGGATGTGTTGTAACCCAGGAGATCGACCACACCCAGACTCAATTTTTCAGTTTTTGGGGATGCTTTATTACCTGTGCACGGACTGCAGCCAACCTACACAGAGGAGAACTGCAGCCCCGAGCTCAGGGAGAGGATTGCTTATATTGGGCAGGGGTCATTCAAGAGTTTAGCAGAGCAAGCAAGCTGCTTGTACAGAAGCGGAGGCAGTTAGCGATAAGCAGGAGGGAACGGAGGTGGGAGGGAGCTGAGGCGAAAGGGAACTGGGTAAACCGGGTCAGCATACATCTATCCTGCTATTCATTCCATTATCCAAGTTTTAAAAACTAACAAATTCAAGACAGATATCAGCGTTCATTCAGGTGCAATACACACATGTTTAACAGTTACAGTTTTATGGGGTAAAGGGAGCTTCAGTTTCTCCCTATCAGTTTCTATACAGAGCATGCAGGACACTCTGGCCTTGGGGCCTTTTCTGTCCTCCCTTTTCCTGAAGGATGTTGCTTTTCAAATTCCCAGTGAAGGTCAAACTCTGGTTAATTTTTATGGGGCTAAAGCCGTCTGTAACATTCCCCACTGTTCATCTTGCTGTCTCTGAGGTTGTTAATTAGGGCAGCTCAAAGACAAGTTGGATTCTAAGGGCAGTGAGCTACAACAGATGGTGACCTCCGGGAGGGGGAGATGTGACCACCCATGACCAGGTGTGACCTGGAGGTCCTCCTGCTCATGGTGCCTGTAGCCTCCCTTATCCCTCAGCTGAACTCTCCCAGCCCTTCCCCCTCAGTGTTTGTGAATGGTTCTCACTGTCTCCATACCCATGGGAGAGCCCATGACTCACCACAGAGTCTTCCCCTTTCCCTACACACTGCAAAAACAGCATGTTGGTAACTGTGGGTGTACACTCTCCTTCAGTGATCTTTACACTTTCCCCTGCACTGTTTCTGCTGCTCACTGTCCTCTTGGATCAGACAGCCTTAGGACAGACCCCTGGGCTGCGACCACGCTCCTTTCCAGAATGTAAAATATTGACAAGTTCACCATCTTGTCATGCCTGTGGAACTGTTGTGCAGAGTGCTCAGCCACCTCGCTGCCTCTTTTAGAACAACAGCCGCCCACCAAGGAAAGTGCAGAAGGAACTAATATAAATGCCCAGCATCTGGGCTGATCTTTGGAGTGACATGCTAACATGTCTCAGTGGTTGTTGAGGGCATTACAAACCATCATTGGCCTAAACAGACTGAGAATTATGAGCACACCAGGTTATCTAGGCAGTAATACATGGTGGACAGACACTCGCATGTATGACAGAAAGGTGTGGAAAGATTTCAGAATAGCATCCATGAAAAAGGTAAAATGACAAGTTTCAGTCGTGACAGGCCTAACCCACAGCTGTCGTAGAGAATACTCACCTCTGCCTTACCTAGGAAGGCCAATAAGGTGATGCATTATTTGTGCATCTGCTGAGGAGCGTAGAGGTTGGCAATATCAACTTCAATGTGCTGGATAAAAGCCTCCCCTCAGCGTGAAAGAGCCACTGACAACCGAAACACTTGTGAAGTGTGTCAGATCCAAGTTCTTTCATTGTCCCAGGGCCCAGTACAGCTTCAGGCCAGGTTTCCAATTCTGGTGTCTAGAAAATTGTTTCATGTTCTTGTGACCCTGGTACATCTGCTTAGCTTTTGCTACTCACATGCAGCAACAGTGCAGCCTATAGTCAATAAGATGTGACATGGTGCTCAGAGGGGAGCATGAGTGTGTAGCGAGTCTAGAGTACCCAAAACTCAGTCTGAAAGAACATCCTATGTCCTTGTACTTGAGGGCTCTGACTGATCTCTGACGGTCAGTGCACATGGGAAGACCAAAGTGTGGGACCCTGAGGGCTTTCCCTAATGGAGTGGAGAGGTAACTGTCTGGCCCAAGAAGATGTCAGCACAGAGGTTCTTTCATTATACTAGTGTGGCAGCCAATAGGTAGGTGGGCACGGTTTCCCTCAGGAAGCCACTCCATGGCTGTGTCCAGCCCTCTCCCTGGTATTGTCAAATACAATTAGTATCACAGGGGAATAAAGACTCTGATTGACTTCGGAGGCTGGGCTTTCAGAGGAGCTGGTGAGGACAGAGGTGTCTCCTTCCTCAAGCAGCCACATAGTCCAACCTTATTTCCAACCATGGCTCATTTCAGATTGTGGGTACAATTACCCAAAGTACTCTGCACTCTTAAACAGGAAGCTAAAGAGGACTCTGCCTTTAACATAGTCGTGTACCTTCAACATGAGAAGTGCTGAAAATGAGGTTTACAGAACAATAATGTTCCTTGCCGGGGGTTCAATTATGACCCTCAAAATTCATGTCCACCTGAAACCTGCAGCCACCCTAGGAAATAATACAGTTTGTAAATTGATGATGATTTGCACACTGTTCTGGGCCTGTGGCAAGTACAGGAATCGAGAGCATGTGCAGACAGAGTTCATGTCTGTTGAATCTAATAATCACTGGGATGTCTTTTTCAAGCTACCTTTACTACTAATTCTATTGCACTTTACAAAATCATTAACCTGGTATAGATTGGAAATATTTTTTAGAGAGGAAGCAACAAACAAGTTCCTTTTCCAAAAAGAGTTGATAAGCACTACGGTAAACAACACCTAGCAACAGCTCGTAGGAGTTTCTGGGGGGGGAAATGCTTCTCTTGAGCAGACTTTCATCCCCAGGCAACAGAAGCACTGACCAGCAGCTGACACCCATCCCCAAAAACTACAGCAAAAGCTCAGCAAGAGTTGTGCCCCATGGGGCAACAGCACTCCCCAGCCACCAGCTGCAGAACCTGGGTCTCCACAGAGGACTGTGTGGTTCAACAGATCACAAATGAAGTGGAAAACCTGAGCCCGACGGGGACTGGTTCTATCCCGGTGCCTGCCCACGGGACTTGAAGGGCGCCTGGGCAGCAGAGAGGCCTGAAGGGCGCCTGTGCGACCCACATACTACTTGGTCCTGTGGGGTGCTGAACACCAGAGAGGCCTGTGTGACCCAGCAGGGACTGTGCCATCTAGTTACCCAGAGGACCAGCAGGGCACCGGGGCACCAGAGAGGCTTGAGTGACCCAGCACCCCATAACATAGGCATAGAGCCCAGTCCCCAGAGGGACTGTGCGATTCAGTTACTCGCAGGACCTGCAGGGAGAAGGGGCACCAGAAAGGCCTGTGCAACCCAGCTGAACACAAGATAGGCTTAAAGGATATGAAAATGGTTGCGGATAGAATAGAAGCTACACAAATGATCTCCCAGGACCAAATGGGAATTACCACAAAAATAAAGACAAATTCCCTCCCCCCCAAAAAAAAAGCAAGAGAAAAGCAGCAGGACATGACCATATAACCAAGGACACACGTAGGATTTGCGGGGCATGAGAAGGTGGCGGGATGGGAGCCTAAAGCCAGCAGAAGTCTTAGCTCTGTGCAGGATCCTTGGGCAATAAAGACCAAGCCTGCTACACAGCGAAAAGAGCCCCGACAGAGTGCTAAAATAGCCACAGCCACTCAACTGGGGGCTACAGCAGACAGAAGGCAGACTGGGCTGCAACTCTGTAGGGACTACTGGAATTTGGAGGGTCCCTAGAGTTTTGGCTGAGTTGCAGCCACAGAGGACAGTGGCTAGTGTGCTCCTTCCCAGAGTTGTGGGGAAAAGCAGCAGCCTCCATCCTTCTCTAGGAGATTCAGCCTTTCCCAGGTGAGGCCAAGAAATTCAAATTGAGGCTCATTAACAACTATCATCTATCCCACCCTCTGGAAATCCTCTCATGCAGAACGCCTGGGCTACATTCCTAGGCACTGAGTAACAGAGACTAATATCCTCGAAGAAAAAGCTAGAGGATAACTGAACCTTTTCTGGGCTTGCAAATATACCAAGGAAAGTAAGACTTGACAGTGGTCTTTAACTTGGGTCCTCCCTTGCTCATCCAATCCCAGTAGAGGGAGTCACAAACAGCAGAACACCAACACCTTCGGGAAAAAATAGTACTGAAAATGCCAAAAATTAAAGATAAAGAGAGCATTCTAAAGGCAGCAAGAGATAAGCAACAGGTTACCTACAAAGAAAACCCCATAAGTCTCTCAGCTGACTTCTCAACAGAAAAACTACAGGCCGGAAGGCAGTGGCATGAAGTATTCAAGGTCATCAAAAACAAGCATCTTAATTTAAGACTGCTCTATCCTTCAAGGCTATCATTTTAAATAGAAGGTCAAATAAAGAGCATCCCAGACAAAAAATAAAATAAAAAAGGCTAAGGGTATATATTTATACCAAACCGGAACTTCAAGACACGCTAAAAGGACTGCTGTGTTGACTAGAAAAAATATATATAACCACAATAAACAAAAATAATGATAAATAAGAACATGTGAATTATCACCTTAAATGTGAAACGTTTGAACACTACAATCAAAACACACAGAGTAGCTGAATGGATAAGAAAGCATGACTCAGGTTTGTTTTTTTACAAGAGACCAACCTCACAACACAAGACTCACATAGGTTGAAAGTGAATGAATGGAAATAACTATATCCAAGGAAATGGAAAGTTAAAAAAGGGATGGGGTAGCAATACACATATGCAATAGAATAGACTTCAAAATGAAGGCCATAACTAGAGGCAAAGAAGGCCACTACATAATATTAATAGGATCTAACCAACAGAAAGATGTAACTTTGGTAAACTTATATGCCCCCCATATAGGAGCACCGACATATATTAAAAATCTTCTGGAGGATTTCAAAGCAGAAATCAACAGCAATACAATCATAGAGGGGACTTAATACCCTGCTGTCTGCACTGGATGGCTCATCGAGACAAAAAATGAGCAAAGAAGCACAGACACTAAATGAAGCGCTAGATCAAATGGATTTAATAGATATCGACAGAGAATTACACCCCCAAACTGCAGAATTCACCTTCTTCTCAAGTGCACATGGGACATTCTCAAAAACAGACCAGATCTTAGTTCACAAAATTAAGTCTCTACGAGTTCAAAAAGATTGAAATCATACCAAGCATCTTCTCAGTTCACAATGGCATGCGACTAGAAATCAACTGCAACAAGAACATGCAAAGACATTTGAAAACATGGAGGCTAAATAGCATGTTAATGATCAATGAATGGGTTACCATGGAGATAAGGGAAGAAATTGAAAACTTCCTAGAAAACAATGAAAATAAACATACAACAACCCAAAATCAATGGGATGCAGCAAACGCAGTTCTGAGAGGGAATTCATAGCACTACAGGCCTACCTCCAGAAATAAGAAAAATTCTAATAAACTATCTAACCTCACAACTCAAATAACTAGAAAGCAAACAAAAAGAAAACCCCAGAGCAAGTAGAAGAACAGAAATAGTAAAGATCAGAGCAGAAATAAATGACATGGAGACCAAAAAAAAAAAAAAAAACAATTCAAAGGATCAATGAAATAAAGAGCTGGTACTTTGAAAGGATAAACAGGATTGATGGACCCGTAGCAAGATTCCCCGAGAAACAAAGAGAGAGAACCAAATACACAAAATCAGAAATGAAAGAGTAGTAACAATTGTCACCTCATAAATGCAAAGGATCATTAACAAATATTATGAACAATTAAATGCAAAAATTTTGACAATCTAAGTGAAATGGACACATTTCTAGAAATACATAGTATCCCAAAACTGAACCTGAAAGACATAGAAAATTTGAACAGACCAATAACAACATAAGAAGTTGAAAATGTAATCAAGACGCTCCCACCAAACAAAAGCCCAGGCCCCGAGGTCTTCACTGGGGTATTTTACCGAACATTCAAAGAAGAACAAATACCCATTCTCCTCAAATTTTTTCAAAACTCAAGAAGAAAGAAGACTTCCAAACACATTTTATGAGGCCAGAAAAATCCTAATATTAAAACCAGTAAAAGGCATTACACAGAAAGAAATCTACAGGCCAATATTCCTTATGACCATAGATGCTAAAATCCCTAACAAAGTACTAGAAAATTGTATCCAGCAGTTCATCAGAAAGATTATTCACCATGACCAAGTGGGAATCATCCCAGGGATGCAAGGCTGGTATAATATTTGCAAATCAATAAATGTGATACACCACATAAACAAAATGAAAGATACAAATCATATGATCCTATCAATAGATGCGGAAAAAAGCATTCAACTAAATCCAGTACCCATTTCTGATTAAAACGCCCAGAAATGTAGGAATGTAGGGATCATATCTTGACATCATAAAGGTCATATGTGAAAGACCTACAACCCACATCATACTCAATGGGCGAAAACTAAAAATATTTTCCTTAAGAACAGGAACAAGACAAGGATGCCCACTTTTGCACGCTTATTTAACATAGTACTAGAAGTCTGAGACACAGCAATCAGACAGGAAGAAAAAAATAAAAGGTATCCAAAATGGAAAGGAGGAAGTGTAACTGTCATTATCCGCAGATGACACGACACTATACTTAGAAAACCCCAAATACACCATCAATATTTACTGGACTTAACAAATGAATTTGCCAAAGTAGCAGGATATAAAATTAATGTACAGATATGAATGGCATTCTTATACACCAATCATGAACTCACAGAAAGAGAATCTAAAAAAACAATCTCATTTACCATCGCAGCAAAAAAATTAAGAAACCTAGGAATAAACATAACCAAAAAATAAAGGACCTATTTGCAGAAACTGCAGTTCCTTGAAAAAAGAAATAGAGGACGATATAAAAACCTGGAAGCACATACCTTGTTCATAGATCAGAAGAATCAACATCATTAAAATGTCCTTATTACACAAAGCAATGTATAGATTCAAAGAAATCTCCATCAAAATACCAGCAGCATACTTCACAGAACTAGAACAAGTACTTCAAAAGTTCGTATGGAACCAAAAAGACCCTGAATAGCCACACCAATCTGAAAAAGAGGAACGAAGCTGGAGAAATCACATTACCAGATTTCAGGTCATACTACAAAGCCACTATAATCAAAAGAGCCTGGTACTGGCACAAGAACAGGGAGATAGACCTTAGGAACAGAATAGACAACCCAGAAATAGACCCAAGACAATATGCTCCATTAATATTTGACAAAGGGGGCAAGAGCACACAGTGGAGTAAAGACAGCCTCTGTAATAAATGGTGTTGGGAAAACTGGACACCTACATTCCAAAAAATGAAACTAGAACATCCACTTACAGCATATGCAGGAATAAATTCAAAACCGATAAAAGACTTAAATGTGACTCATGAATCCATAAAAATCCTACATGGAAATGTAGGCAACAACATTTCGGACATCACACGCACCACGGTGAGTCTCCTAGTGATTGATAATAATAAGCATTGCCATATAAGTGTGTGACTAATCCCTGTGACTAGAAGTTATTTTCAAATCATTTTCTTTGTAACGCCCAAATGCTTGATTAAACTGATGGCCTTGTTCAGGTGATCATGGGGTGTTGCTCTGACACTGAGGTGGAGAGGGTGGCAGTGGTGTCTTGTCGGTCGTCCACAAAACCGGCAGGGTCCTTGGTGTCCCGAACAGGAAACTGGAGCAGACCAAAGGCTGTAGCAGGTGGCTGGGCTGGTCTCCAGGATGCTCCCCCAGACCCCTGGACAGCCCCGTAGTCAAGTGAGGATTAGATAAGGCCTGGACAGGTGATGGCTTTGGGATTCGGGGATGCAGGCTGTGAAAAGGCTCAGCAATCCCAGGAGAACTGTCTGAACTGCCCCAGGTAGGCCGGTGTAAAAACATGGGGGCAGATGCAGCTGGAGGTGATCTGGAAACCTAGAAGCCTCAGGAAATGAGTGTCCTTGGGACAAGTACCAGACCAGAACCCTGAGGAGCACTGTAAAATGGAATTAGGAACACTGAATGCCCATTCTTGGGGGGAACTGACAGGTGAGGGACTGCCCATACAAGGGGCTATGGACTGCATGGTAGTGCCAGCTGGGACACCACGAGCATCTCCCAGGTCCTTCTGGGAGTCCTTTCCAGGGTGCAGCATACTGTATAGCAACCACTGTGCAGAGGCACACCATCCAGGTGTCCAACCAGTCCTGCCCAACGTGGGGCAGAGCACACAGGAGCCCCACTCCCCATCAGTGGGAATCTCTGACCTTCCCCAGATGCCCTGATCCTACCCTGTGAGCAGCTGGGATGACTGGTGTAAACCATGGTCCTGCTCCCCTGTGATGCAGCCATGCCCCAGCCAGGGCTAGAGCTGGCTGTCATATCCAGCCTCTTGGGTATAGAGCTGGCCTCTGCCTGGCTGTTGCCTGCCCTCCTCTGTGTGAACTGTGCCTGGCTACTCTCATGGTAACTTTGGGTAGGGAGATATTAGCCCCAGGTCTCACCATGTGTTTGGTCCTTGAGCTGGGCCTGGGCATGGGCATAGGCATAGGGGTGGGATGGTGGCAGGATGCTGGATGTGGCACCAAGGGGCATCCACAAGGCAGATTCAGGGGCAAAGCCATGGTCGCCCAGCACCCAGAGGGTCCATCCTAAAGGGCCCCATAGAGACCTAGTTGTGGATTCATGAGAGTCACCTGCCCTGTTGGTGCTATGCTGTGAACTGCTGGCCGGAATGTGCCTGACGTCCAGCCTGCCCAGGGGATTGAGCTCACAGGGGTCCTTCAGCCTAGCTAGAAGGCAAGGCGACCCGACTGGACAGGAGAAAGAGAGAGCAGGGTCCATGCCTGAACACAGAAGCACCTGCAGAAAGCCACACCTCCGATACCCACGTCCTAGTCAAACCTCCATCCTCAGGCCCTCTGTCCTGTACCCCAGATCCCCTCCAGGGCCCTGGTCTACTTTCAAGGGTCTTGGTGACCTGGTGGCGCTGGGAGAGGCCACATTGTGCATTTGAGTGTCAGGCTCTTGCTGGTACCGCTGTGTAGCTTCCCTGAGGTCCCTCAATCATGGGGACGGAAGTGTCTAGCATTAGGCGTCCAAAGAGGTTGCTGGGACCCCTAGCTTGTGCGAGAGACAGCTCAGGCCAGTGCAGGGACGTGGCTTTAACCCGAATGAAGCTCAGTTGGAATAGAAATTCTGTTGCTCAAAAGCCCAGCCAATCCTGGAAACTCTCTGTGCCTCAATGACTTGATCTGTCACATGGGCACATTCACAGTACACGTTCAGAGAGTCGGTGTGACTGTGTAGAGGACGTGCCCTGTATGTAAAATCCTTGGCCAAATTCAGTGACAGTAGACATAGCTAGTGCTACTGTGAGTCTAAGATGGACCTTCCCCCACCTTGTGAAGTGTCTGAACAAGTAGGTGTCCTCAATCCATGTGCACTTTGATTGATGCAGACTTCCTTACGCTGTATATCTGCAATCCAGGAAATGTCATCTCACACGTGGTATCAATTGCTCCAGAACCGACTGAGATGTCGGTCGAGGTCCATGTACCTGGGCAGGGAGAACACCCTGGGTGGTGGGAGTTGGTCCTGGGGGAGGCATCCAGTCCTCCTGCAGGTCCAATTCCCCCTCTGGACCCACACCCACAGCTCCGCAAGGAACGGTACCTGAAGGAACATTGAATGCCAAGGGAAACACTCGGCATCAGGCCTGCTCCCTGGTGCATGTCTCCTGGGAGGCCTGCAGCCACATTCCAGATTCTTCCCTGCACAGCTTGTGATTGGAGGGCCTGCCCCACACCTGGTTATTTTGAAACCATTCTTGCCCACACAAACTCTTTCCAGGTGCGAAACACCCTGTGTTTCCCATTGCCAACCCTAAACCTCATAAAAACTATAATGACCTTGTCTCATTATCCCTCCAGTCCTCCTGCAGGTGAAGAAGCACGGACAAGTGGACGAGTGTTTCTCTCTCCGGCTGCAAAGCAGGTACTCTGCACCGTGAGGCAGGAGGACACTCAGCCCCCTTCGTGCCTTTACAGTTACCTCAGTCCTCCCTAGGGCGGCCACCCATGCAGTTCAGGTCTCCTTGTTGTGATTTTGTGGCCTTGATGAGAACAGGCCCAAGAAACTCAATGGCGCAAGGAAGGCCCGTAATTCAGCAGAAGTACAAAGGAACAGGCCACGGGGGTCACGCAGCCTCCATCCAAAATGATCCAAACCCAGTGACTAGGGTGACACTTTGTCGCCCGTCAGGTGGGCAAAGGATAAGCACAGTGGTGATGCTCAGGGCTGACAACCGGATGAGGAAATGGCACCCTGGCCCCTGGTGGGCAGAGCATCCACGGGTGAGCTTCTGCGGAAGGCCGTCTGCTGGCGTGTACCAGCCTCTCCGGTGTGCGGGGTGGGGGGGTGAACCAGGCCTCCTCTTCACCAGCCTTCAGTCAGCGAGGGTGTGTGGTCGTGTGCTTTAGAGTGGCAGGAAGTGCAAAGCGACCTGTGAATCGTCAGCAGTAGGGGAAAGTCAGCCAATCATGGGCACCACCAAAGGGACAGCATTCCTCAGCACACTAGGGGATAGGAGAAAACATACAGACGTGCAGGGATGTGCTGGATGTGCTGTCCGTGGCGAAATCATTCTCTGCCCTGAGAGATGTGCGGGAAAGAGCTGTGCCTCTGTGGTCCTTCGCGGGGTGGTCACGTCGAAGCTCCACAGCCCCAGGTGCTTAAGCAACAATCACGTGTCATCTCACAGTTGCAGAGGCCGGGGGTCAGAGATCCAGGTGTCGGCCGAGTTTGCCTCTACTGAGGACTGGCAGAGAACCTGCCCATCCCTCAGCCCGCTTCTGGTGGTTTTCAGGCAGGCTTTGGCATCCCTTGGCCTGTAGATCTCGGCCTTCATCTTCACAAGGGATTCTTCTGCATGCAAGTCTGTAAGTGAATCTCTCCTTTAGGTGAGGACACCGGCCATTAGAGGAGGGTCTCATTTTAACTGGATTACCTTTCTAGAGCCCATTTCTTTGAGGATGAACTCCTTGGGAGCGTGAGAACGGTGGGGTCCGGAGCCCAGGGGAAGGCGGCCCAGCCGGAGAAAAGGAGAGGATGCAGAGGCCCTGGGCACAGGGACTGGAAAGGCAGTGGGTTAGGAAGGGAGTGAGCCCCAGGCAGCTTTCCTCCTCTGGGCCTTGTCTTTGGAGTGGGTGTGTTCTCATAAACACAAGGACGTAATAGCTGAGGTGAGGTTTCTGTCCTTCAAAGACAGGAGGGGAGAGACAAACCAGAGGGGGTGCTCAGGCCTGGAAGGCAGAGCCAAGGCTCAGGCCTCATGAGGATGATGATGGGTAGCCACCGGCTGTGACTGTCCTGTGAGGTGCAGGTACTCACAGCCCTGTGGAGACTGAAGCCCCTCCAGGGACTATGGCCTGGCTGGGTGTTTGGCCCAGGTTTCTGCTTCTGCCTCAGCACAGCTCTGTCCCTTAATGAGGAGGAGGAACAAGGAAGGGAGACAAGGGCAGGGGGTGATGCAGTCGGGCCCCCGTGATCGTGGGCCATCTATCCATCCCTCGTTGCCACCTTCTCAACTGCAGGATGGAGTGACAGGGGTGCTGCCCGTATACACTCATTTGAGGATTGAATTCCAGGCTCTGTGGATCATGCCCATCCCAGGTCCTGGTATGGGGATGGTTACTGAGTACTGGTGCCAGCTGTTCCTGATCCCCTTGCTCATTTCTCTAGTCTCAGGGTGGCAGGGCAGGCAGAGGTGTCTTCTGACAGTGGATGACAGCGGTGCAGCCAGGGGATGGAGGAGGGTTGCACCCAAAGGGGTGGGGAGTAGATACCCGGCAGGTTCATCAGAGTGCACACAGTGTCCACAGGGCCCAGAGGAGGTCAGATTCAAAGTGTTTGCAATCAGCATCCCTGGGAAAGGGGCCTGGGCGTTTGGGGACCTGCAGCTCCGAGAGGGTGGCAGCGCAAAGAAGGTGATATTGTTGGGGTGGTTGGGGGTGGAGAGGAGAAGCAAATCCCAGGATGGTCTCTGCTGGGGGACAATGGCCTGGGTGTACACATGTACACGAGTGTGTGTACACGTGTGTGTGGGTGTGACAGACCAGGAGAGGCTGCACAGCACACAGAGAGGGTCGGGGGTCCTCCAGACTGAGACTGTCTCTCTGACCTCACACACCTGCCCCAAGCCCACTGCCCATGGCTTCCTGAGCTGGTTGCCTCAGCCCGCAGGGGTTGAGGTCCCACATCAGCTCCTTTCACCTGGTGCAGTGCTGGGAACCTGATTGCCTGTGGGTCCCCACAGCAGCTGGGGCCCTGAGGGCCTGTACGTGCTGCCCTGGGCTGTCTGGCTGGGACCCGCCCAATACTGGGTGGAGCTGTTGAGGACGAGGCCCTGTCCTCTAGATTTCTCTCTCACCCCTGGCCTCACGCAGAATTCCCTGAACGGAGTTAGACACATTGGCCGTGCTGTGTCAGAGGGACCGACCCAGCTCACTCCGTGTGGGTTTGGTGAAATCGGCGGAGTCTCTAGTGGTGGTAACTTTGAATAACCACTTTCTGTCTCAGGCAGTACTTGGTTTATAGAAGGAAAAACATCTCTGTGCTTCTCTGTTGGGGCACCGGGCCCGTGGACATTGGGGAAAATATGCAGTGCACGAAATCTTACCTCTTCATGAGGTTGTGGAGCTAGAAAATAAAGCTGTACTGAGCCCAGCAGGTGTGGAACATGGATTGAGCATCATCCCATGCACCTAAAGGTCAGAGGTTCAATTCCTGTTCAGGGTACATGCCAGGGCTGTGGGCTCGAACCCCAGGGGGAGGTGTGCATGAGGCAGCCAATCAGTGTTTCTCTCCGATTGATATTTCTATCTCTCTTTCCTTCTCTTTTCGCCTCTCTCTAAAATCAATAACAACATAAAAGAAAAACAAAAGCTCTACTGACCAACTTGAATCAGAAGTACCTGACTGCACGTTCAAACCCCAGGTGGTTACTGGAGCCCATACCCAGGAAAGGGGGTAAGGTAATTTCCAGGAGCACTTGATCCCCCTGGGGCAGAGGACTCCTCACAGGAAAGTTACGGAGAAACCAGCTGGTCCATGACCATCAACTCGCCATCATGCCGGGAATGTATAAATCGGGTTCACTCAGAATGGGCACCACTGTGGGGAGCGTTACCCACCATCTGCTGTTCGTGTAAACAGATTTCTGTGCTCAGGTGAAGGGGATTTCCTCATGAGGGGCCTCCCTGGGCTCAGTGACAGACTCAAGGACTCTGACCTTTAGGGAAAAGGTAAACCGGTAACTAAATGTCTTGGTGTTATCCCTCATTTTGGTCCTGCTCGCTCCTGGGTTGTACAAAGACATATACTTTAAGAGAACTGGGTAGTGTTCAGGGCTCCCTTACATGTTTCCCCCTCTTTGTTCTGGTCAAACTCAGAGATCGCTTCAGGAGCATCCAGGGGGCATTGTGGGAGAGCTGGGAGTGGCCACTGAACCGTTGCCCAAGGGTGACCAGCCAGGGATGGCCTCATTCACCACGAAGGGGCATCACACTTTGCAACAAAGCACCTGTCTGTCCTGGCAAGTGACACTTGTCTGCCATATATGTGTCCCTTGGCTCATGAAGCCGTGCGTTAGACATGTCACAGAGCGAATCCATGACGAAAAAAAGGATCT
Source organism: Molossus alvarezi (assembly GCA_037176705.1). NCBI lineage: Eukaryota > Metazoa > Chordata > Mammalia > Chiroptera > Molossidae > Molossus > Molossus alvarezi. The sequence continues at coordinate 95,413,797 of CM073908.1, read as the reverse complement.
GCAATGGAGCTCAGATGGATATCTGCTGAGTAGCCTTTACTTTGTGGGCAATCTGTTATTTATGTGGGACTCTTCTAGTGGACACAGGGGGGGTTTGAGCTCTGAGGATGATGTGCTTTCTCTCAAGCATTGACTTAATGGCCCATCTTCTGAGCCAGACTTCCTTGGTTCTCACGGATAAGCAGACGGGGTGCCCCCCCCCCGGGTTTTGGTGGGCCTCTCTGGAAGGCCCCTGGAACATGGGCTCGAGACGCTCAGGAGCTGATCGGAAACTTCCTGGAATCAAAGGGGGACCCGTGAGGAAAACCCTCGTGTTTCAAGATGCATAACTCCTGTCAGGTGATTCTCCCAAGGTCAGGAGCCAGACAGTGCTGTCTGCTGACCAGCAGGCAAGGTTCAGAGGACCAGATCTTCTTGGGCTGGCCTCAGGACTCCCTAGCCAGATCCTTGTCTGAGCGAGTGAAAAGGAAAGAGGACAATGGGGACAAAGCGTCTCAGGCCAGGATTTTTAGCCTCCTCGGGTCTGTCGGAAACAGAAGGACATGGACTCACATTGCTGATTGCACAGGTTATTTATTACCATGGAGTTTTGCTTTCATTTTTATTAAAACCAAAAATGGATTAGTGGTCACAGAGTGGGGATGGCTTTCTGTCACCTGTGAGCTTAGGGATCTGCATTGTCCTTGAACTGCTCACACAGTGCACACTTGTTATCTGAGGAGCCCTCCTCCTCCTCCTCATCCTCTTCTGAGTCCTCGGGTGGGGCCATGAGTGAAAGGCCAGCCATCAGGATGGAATAACAGGTGTTGTACAAAGACATCACAGAACTATGTAGTAGGGAACTTGGGGTGCTGGTGGGCAGATCCCCTGTGCCGTTGGTTTCGGCAGTAGCCGTGGGCACACACATGACATTCCCAGATGTGCCCTCCCCACTTGGACCACCTGGCTCACTTGGGCACTGGACTTTTGTGGAACTTCCCAAGGACCGCAGACGCGAGAACTTGAATGACCGGACACCACTGGGTCCCCCAGCATTCCGGGAATTCTTCTGGGCCTTTTCATCAGCTTCTTTGGTGCCTCCCTTGTGGTGAATCCGTGGGGAGTGTCTTGTAGGGGCCAGCGACTTCTTTTTCTTTAGAGGGCCTGCGCTGCGCTCTCGACGAGCAAGAGTCATCTGGCTGCCTTTCATCTCAATGTTCTGGATGAGCCAAGGCTTGTCTCTCTGGAAGTTCGAATTTCTGTAGGTCTGAAACAACATTAATCATTTTAGTCATTCTAGGAGAAAATATATCTATGTGACATTCACTGGCCTCTCAGAATCTTCAGTCATCCCTGCAGGTTATCTCCAAAGGGCTTATAGTTCCCTCTGAAAATCTATCCTTTCTCCTATTTTGTTAAACCCTATCTCACGTGGAAAAGAGTTATGCACCGAAATGAAACCCTTTCAGTATATCGTTCTTCTTGGTCTACTAGGAAGAGAGGTGGGTAACAGAGAACGTGTGAAATGGGACACTTTCTACTTTACCATCATCCTGTTCCCTGGAGAGCGAACTGAAGAGTGGCCTGGACGTATTTTGCTGAATCCGTAGAGGTTCAGTAGGCGGATGAAACTCTTCAGGCTGTCTGAGTCAAAGATTTTCTCCTCACCCCTCCGGCAAAGAACCTCCCTCTGGAAAAGGTTTTCTTCGATGTTCACAGTGTCTCCATCGTCACTCCAGCACACAGACCTGAAGGTGTCGTCCTCCACGATCCTCCAAAGCTTTCTTGGGAAGGACAACCCAAGAGGAATGTTGTTTCTTTCCACATTGGCGGCACCTTGGCTTGGGTCCTGTGCTTGTGGGTTGCCCTGGGGACTTGGGTCATGTCTCCTAGCAGAGTCCCCCTGCTCCTCCAACGCCTCCCTCAGGTCCACATGTGGATCTGGATATACTTCCTGTTGGACCATTATTGAGGGCTCTCCATCCTCTGATGGGGCCATCTTGGCTTCCTGCATCTCATCGGAACCCTGACCAGCCATGGAGAGGCTCTACATCAAACAGCATTGGCTACCCGGGATCCTATCACTGAACTCCGGGGTCAGAAATGCCTTTGGTCCCAGCAGGGATGCCCAATATATACTGTCCTCAAAATTCTAGAGTGTCGGTCGTGGGGCAACCAGCTGCTTACGTCACAGTGTTCTTTACTGGTCATGTGATGTCATAAAGGTGGCTCACTGCTGGTCTGGAGAGTGGGCCCTGGCCAAGTGTGTGGGACTGGACGTGTGTAGCGTCCCCAGCCTGTCTCTTTCAGAAAGTACAGAAAAATAGGGTTCAGGTGACCAGAAAGTGCCCTCATTTGCTGCCAAGCATATTATTTCTTGTTGCTAGGTACAGCATAAGTTAAGAAGTCATGGTCCTCTCTCCATGCCTACCGCTACAAATGGTGGAGGCCTTTTGATGGCCCCTTTGATTGCTCAAGAGCAAGACTCTGGTTAGTTCGAGCTTGGCTACCACCAAGACTGCCTGAGTCAGGTGGAACCTTGGGGACTGTACCTCCCAGAAGATGGTGGTTGGCCCAGTGTCAGTTGGTAGTCCCTCTCTGCAATGTCCCTGCCCCTCACCAGCTTCCTTCTTTGGTCGCTTCTAGCTGCTCCTGCTGATTGTGTGTCCTGCTGAGATGGGTCCAAACTAAGAATCATGTTGTCCCTGGAGTAGGGATGTGTTTCAGCACAGGTCAGAGCACTCCGCCTGTTCCTCAACCTCAGTGCTACCCTCAGCACCTCAGACACACAGTTACCCACTGCTGGGTGCACGAGTGGATAGCTGCACCCTCTGCTGTGCTGGCAAGCCCCTCTTGAGCTCTTCTGGCCCCAAATCTCACCCCTCACAGATCACAAAAGGATTGGCTTTAGTTTCGATTTTTTTTTCCGTAAGAACTCTCCTTATTATCCAAGTTGAGCTCACTTTGGGACATTTGCCTTCCCAATAAACTCTTCTCATACCCTGAGATGCAGCCTCCCTTGAGGTTTCCTCTATGCCCCATTTCCTTTGTTCATTGAGGTGGGTGGGCTTTTGCTTTCCCATATTTGTGGCCTCCCACTTCCAAGTTGGCTCGCCTTTGGTACTTCCCCTTTTCATTGCTCATCTGGGGTTCAGACATGGATTCATCTCTGTGGAAACAAAGCCTTCCACGGACTGTCTCTCTTGCCAGCCCTGTTCTCCTTGCCAGAAGCCCACCGCTCCTCCACCTGTGTGTCCCTCTCCTGCCATTGCCTTCAAGACAGGTACATTGAATCATTTTGTTTGTTCTTGGATTAGATCCTTTAGAAAGTCCCTCCTTTACACAGATTCATTGCCAAGGAAAATTATGACTTGTTTAGCTCGCCGTGACTGGAGGAAGGTGATATGAAGATAATCATGAACATGTACTTGAACACAGATGAGAGCCTGTGTGTTAGATCAGACAAAAGCCAAACTCAAGGCATCTTCACCAGAGAGGAGAGGACGCCGCAGTGGTTTTGGTGATCCATGACCTCTAGCAGTTGTGGACAACTTTGGTGTTAATACTCACTCTCAGCAGGGAGATAGAGTGGAACCGTGAAAAGATCCTACCTGCATGGGTCCTAGGTCCTTGTCCCAGCTCTGCTGGTACATGGGTTTCTTTGTTCTCTATGAGGGTTAATCCTTTATTTCTGACAGAAAAGCCCAAAGGCATTTGGGAGGAGAAACCCTCAGGGTGCACGTCAGCCTAAACTCTGCGTCCTTAATAGAACCCCCGGGTCCAGCATTGGGCTCAGTCCATGGTCTCCGTGCTTCTAAACAGGCTTACAAAGCATTCATTCAAGAAGTCACTTTCTTCTGGGAGGATGTACCCTGGAGGTTAAGAATGGAAGGGAAGTCATTGGTGGCTTTTCCCCGGGACCTCCTGGTGTCTCTGGTTAAACAGCCAGCTCCCTTCAGTTGCCTTCCAACGTGTTGTTTCTTAAGCAAATTCTTTCAAGGCTGAAAGGCAGATGTCCTTGTGGCCTTTGCCAGCTCAGGACTCTGCTGATTACTTGTTCGAAGGGATTTGCCCATTTTATGGGAAGAAATTTGTAGAGAAGTTTCTGGAATCCACCGTCTGGCATTTAGTGGAGAACAGGTGTTTATTTGGTATGGTTTAGGCACTCTTGCATCCCATGTCTTCTGTAGGACCGTTAGCTAATGTTCTTTGATGGAACCCCCCCACACCTAGATTTCCACTGTCATAAAGAATAGAAGACAACAGGCCCATTTTGTCCGCCGAAGAGGAAATATTCACACTGCTCACTTCAGTGGAGCTGAAGAAAGGTATTGTGCAAATTGCCTCTCACAGCTAAGTCTGCTGAGTCCCAGAAATCCAACCCTGGGTACCATGGCTGCCAGTCAGACAGACGTTAGTAGACACCATGCTCAGGAACTTGGCGAGATGAGTTTGGTTTGCTCTTCACAGCTCCAGAGGTCCCAGAGATGACCCTTGAGTGTTGATCCCTTGTTAACTGAGCCTCCTGAGTTAGGTGAGTCTCAGGTGACTGAGATGAAATGACAGCCACGCCCTGGAGAGAAGGACTTCACTCTTGACTTGATGGGGGCTTCGGCACAGCCTTGCAGCCATAGAGAAAGTGCTGAGCTCTGGACCATGGGGCCCGTGGGGAAGCCTCGCTGCCAGGAGTACATGAGATAGAGCCCTGCAGTTCTGAGACCCCCTAGCCACTCCTGCGAGCTGCTGAGCAACCTCACTGAGACACATGAGCCTCCTCTCCGATGCCGCTCTTCCCGGTGCTCCTTGGCTTCCACCCTGAGTCCCATTGGGCTGCCATACAAACACCACGGACTCAGGAGTTTTCCAACAACAGAAATATATGTCCCACCGTTCCGGAGGCTGCAAGTCCAGGTGTAATGTCCCAGCATGCTGCAGTGAGGGCCCTCCTTGTTGTGTCCTCACATGGGGGAAGGGGCGGGATCTCTCTGGAGCCTCTTCATGAAGTGCTGCTTCCATCTCTGAGGGCTCTGCCCTCCTGACTCAAGCTCCTACCGAAGGCCCAAGCTTCACATTCGGTCATCTTTGGGATGTGGGGTTTCCACATCAGCCTTTTAGGGGACACACAGACATTCAGACCGTAGGACTCCCTTCTGGACAGTGCCCTCCTGACCCAAGAACCCATGGAAGGTTTCCTGCTGTGAGGGACTCCCCTCTACCTCAGCCCAGTTCAGACCCCATCCAGTAGAGCTCCGTGTGCATTGCAGCCTCTCCTGGTCATATCTTCTTCTCGGATCAGCCCCAAATCCCAAGAATCCTACAGTTTGCTAATGAGCTATCTTGCAACCCCGTGGCTGCCCCTTAGAGGCTGATGGTTGTTGGAACCGAGGTGCATGTTTCCAAGGGGTCAGATGGGAGGAACTTAAAGTCTGACATGGCAGAACAAAAACCACTGAGATTTTTAGCCCTGAACCCACAAATCCAATGCACTGCCATTGACTAGTCTACAACCTGAACCTGTCCACTACATTCTGTTTCAGCTTCAGCAGGAGGCTTGCTTAATGAAGGCCAGCAAAGCTCAATGAACAGGTCCTGGACTCGGACTGTGGTAGTTTTGGGACACCCCTCTGTGGAGTGTGAATCTGACAAAACATCCTGAGTGTTATCCTGGGCCATCTGGGTCCCTTGTAGATGAAGCGATGACGGGTTTGATCTCGGATGGGACCCAGTGAGTCAGAGTTGCTTGTGGAGAATGCATTTCTGAGGTACCAGATTGTACTCCTCACGGGAGATGCCTGTGAAAGCTTCATGTGGATGCAGGACTCTTCACAGTACCCAAGAGCCCTCCAAGCAGAGTGACTTGGACCCCCTCTCGGAGGGTCCTCTGCATTGACTTGAGCTGCAGCATTGACCCCAGCAGTTGCAGTAGCAACAACAACTGAATGTCTGCTTCTTCAACATTCTCCAGATGCTCGAACCAGGACTCACTGAGCAGTCTCCTGAAAGGCATGGCCGTTTTCTCTATCTCTCACTGGAGAAGCAGACAGAGGGAAAAATGTTATGGAAACCCCCCTTGACACGTGTGGAAATTCAGAATTTCGTCCTGACCATTTATTGAACATGTTGTCTTTTTCTGGTTCAGTTGTATGATAATGTTTGTGAAAATGCTTTTGTCCCTCTGCCCACAACACTGCCAGATGAAAGGGACTGGGGGAGAAGAGGGGATGATGGAGGTAATGTTGTAAAGTTTGCTTACTGAAAGGGACATGCTGATTTGCTAAGGATGGAGGAAAAAGTAAACCGGACACCTGGGGAGGGGAGGGGGCAGGCTTAATGCTCTAGGTTTTCCAGAAGTGCTCCTGGAAGCTTTGGCCTCCTCCTGTGGAAAGTTCATCATGCTGTTTTGGCCAGTGCTGGGAATCCAAACTGACTGCGGAGCCTGGGGGCACAGCTCACAGTGCTGACTAGGACACAGACAGGTGGGCCCAGCTCTGGCTGTTCCCACGCAGAGCACGCTGTCCACCCTGCTCATCGGCACCCCAAGCTGTTTGGGACTGACTGCCTTCCCCACACTCCCTGGCTTCCGGGGGACACCCCTTCTAGTCCTCTAGCTTGAAGCTGAGGCTCCAGACTCCCCACACTATGGCACACTTCCGTCCAATGGCTCGGACTCGCTGGCCATGCGGCCGGGGAACAGACGGAGAAGTAACAGAATGGATTCCTCTCACACTTTTGGTTACCTCTGCTGCTACGTTTCCTTTCTCTATGATTTTCTGCACTTTCAATATCATGAGCTTAATGCCTCCTCTTGTTTGTTTCTTTCTTTGGTGTTTTTGTTGTTGTTGTTCCAGTCCAGTCTGTTCTCCCTCTATCTGAGCCCAAGGTGAGTGGTTATATCTGATTTGGTTTTCTTTAAAACCCCCACTTTCTCAACTGAGACCACTCACACTTAATGCAGCCGTCCTGTCTGCATCTTCCCAGCCTACTCTCTCATGCAGCTGCTGGACCTACCTGGCTCGATTTGGCATCCACTTTCTGTCCCTAGTTATACGGGTTCTCTCCAGCTGCTTCTCAGTTGGGTTTTCCTGATGATCTGTCTTTATTTTAGTTGTAATTACAATCTGTTCCTGGGAGACAGTCTGTGTAACTTCCATTCACTCCATCGCCATTTTTCCTCCTCTCATACGTCATTTTTTATATAAGTTACTATACTACAGATGCCAATTAGATTAGGAAAATCTAATTGACCACCTCTTCATAATCTGTGTTAAAATGTTATCAATATGATAGTAATTTCCAAATGGAAAAATATATATGGAGTGTAGGCAGGAACAAATCTCCAAAGTTATGTAAGTAGGTGGAATGTGTCTTAGTAAATATAAATTAAAAAATGACTAAATAAGAAGGCTGATCAGTGAAACATAATGAAGAGTCCAGAAAAGATTGAAGAAGCTATATAAAAATTTAGTCCATGATAAACTAGAAATATAATGATAAAGGCAGTAATAAATGACTTTTAAAGTTTTTCATTTTCATTAAATTTATTGAGATGACATTGGTAAGTAGGATTATATAGGTTTCAGGTGCACATATTTATAATACATTGCATTTTGTCAAATCATCGTCCATCACCATACATTTCACCGCCTTTACCCTTTACTACCTCCTCTCTCCCTTTCATCTGTTGACCACTGTACTGTTATCTGTCTCTATGAGTTATTGCTTATTTATTTTCTTTGTTTCCTTATTTGTTGCTTTCAGTGTATATCCCACATGTGAGTGAAATTATTTTTTTAATTAATTTTATTGGGGTGACATTGGTTAATAACATAAGTTTCAGCTGTAAACTATTATAATGCATCATCTACACATTGCATTGCATGTTCAGCAAATTCTAGCCTCCTTTCATTATCATATCATTTTCTCCTTGCAATATCTTTACCTTTTTTTGTCTTGCTCCCATCCCCCATCCCCTCTGGTAACCACTATACTGTGTTCTGTGTCTGTGAGTTTCTTTGCTCACTGGTTGCTTTCGGTTTTATATCCCAAATATGTGTGAAGTCATAGGGATTTTGTCCTTTTGTATCTGACTTATTTCACTTAACATGATCTTCTCAAGGTCCATCCACGTTATCGCAAATGTCATTATTTCATCCTTTCTTATGGCTGAGTAATGTTCCATTGTAGAAAAGCATCAAATCTGTATCCAATCATCCAATGAAGGACACTTAGGTTGTTCCCATGTCTTGGCTACTGGGAATAATGCTGTAATGAACATGGAGGTACATACATCTTTATGAATAAATGTTTTCAAATTAGTCATGTAAATAAGTCTATTCTTAATTTTTTAAGGAATCTCTATAATGTCTTCCATAGTGCCTGTACCAGTGTAAATTCCCAACAGCAGTAAATGAGGGTTCCTTTTTGTTCACATCTCTATCACTTGTTATTTTTCGTCTTGCTGATAATAACCATTCTATCAAGTGTGAGCTGGTAACTCATTGTGGTTTTCATTTGCATTTCCCTTACAGCCAGTGAAGTTGAGCATCTTTTTACATAACAGTGGCTATTTGTGTGTTTTTGGGAAAGGTGACTGTTCAGGTCCTTGGTTCATTTTTAACTGCGCTGTTGTTTTTTGATGTGTATGAGTTCTTTACCCCTTATCGAAGGTATTGTTTGCAAATATCTTCTCCCATTCTGTTGGTGGTCTTTTTGCTTTGTTGATCGTTTCTTTTACTGTGCAAAAGCTTTTTAGATTGATGCAGTCCCATTCATTTAATTTTTTCTTTGATTTCCCTTGCCTTTTGGGGTCATCATTATAAAAGCCTCTCTGAGATCATGGATCTTAAGTTCGGTAGCTATATTTTCTTCTATGTATTTTATTGTTTAACATCTCATATTTAAATCTGTATTCCATTTCAAGTTAACTGTTGTGTATGGTATTAAACAGTAGTCTAGGTTCATTATTTTGCATGTGGCTTTCGAATTTTCCCACCATGAATAAATGGCTCTTTAGTTAAATGGCTTTCCACACAAACACACACAAAAGTGGATCCCCATCTCATTTCTTATTTCAAAGAATAAACACAGAAAAATGAAACACTAAAACTGCTAGAATAACACACAGGTGGATATCTAATCTTCTGACAGGGTTGTAAATAATCTGAGCTCAGAAAACCCAGAGGAGAAAAACAATAAATTGGCTTTATAAAATTTAAAATGTATGAAGTGAAAGTGAAAGATATATGGGAAAATATGCCTCTTAACTTGAAGGGG